>VNJO01001629.1:0-24667 GCA_008042535.1 Drosophila tani | reverse complement strand
ACGCACAGAAATCAATTGTTTTACTTTATCTCCTTTGCACTCTGCCACTATTTTTCAAATTTTGTCCGTAACAACTCGCTCCAAAATACTTCCTTAGAGACGGGTTCAAAATTCGATTTCGATTGGGAGTTAAAGCTAGTATATATACCGCACGTCAAATGATAAGGAACGGAAAACATATCATGAGATTAAAATTAAAAAAAAAACACCCCAAACCAAGAAAGCTCGATGTGCTTGAAATCATACAATGTGTATTATTATTTACGGAACATGGTTTTTATCATAATGAAATTGATATCTAAGGTAGGTAAAATAACCATAAATAATGCACTATTTAAATCAAAATACAAATAGTAATATTAAATATTCAGGGCTCGATCATTGTTGGGCCTTCATTTTGCGTTAACTTTCTAATAGCATTTATGACCTTCTTATTAATTTCCCGATCCCGTGTCTCGCAAGTAAAATATGTAATACTCTACTTTCAAGTAAAAACTTCCACTCTCTCTCACTCAGATGCGAGTTTTCCTTGATTTGGAGAAGGAATAATTACTGGCTCAGATATGAGGCAGGATGTGGCACATTCACGAGTATAGCTAGACAAATATATTCAATCCACATTTATTATGTTAAAACCAGTTGGGAAGGGGTAACGATTTGGGGTTAAAAATGAACGCAACCGGAGGAGATCTGGACAGTCAACGCTAGATGCCTAGCGGTTCTGATTTTATATTATCATTTTGACCAGATGTCTGCAACGCAGTAAAGGAGGCATCTCCGATCCTATAAAGTATAGATATTCTTGATCAGCATCACCAGCCGAGTCGATCTATCTATGTCCGTCCTTCTGTCGGTTTTTGCACAACAAGACCAAATTTAGTACATGGGCATTTCTCACGGAAGGTCCCCCGGGTCTAAAAATTAAGGCATGAACAAATAACTTTTTTATTTAACTTATATGTTAAATAATTACCCAGTGGCGAAACCCTGCTACGACCGAATGTGGTTATTTTACAAGATGCACCGTTGAAGGTACATTCGTAATCAATCGTTTCTCAACCTGTACAGGACTGTAATGGGATGTCGTTTTGGTTCCTGCCTGTCAAAGCTTCGGCTATTTTTTTCTGATTTTTAATTTATCAATTTGATCAAAAAATAATGAACGAATATTTAGTTTTATTAAAAAATAATAAAATATTGATAAAATTGTATACGGAATTTCTTTTATTTTGTTAGAAATATAAAACTATTTCCTGTCAGTTCAATCTGCATTAAAATCCTATATATGTACGTGGTATACCACCGAGTAAAGCATATGCATTACAATTATATATACTTGGTACTTGATACTATATCTCCTATAGCTGTCATAGAAATGATGACAAAATTAATGGAAATTTTTTTTTTTAACTTTTCTGTTTTTAAACGAATTTTAACAAATTTCGAGATATAACCGTTTTTACGGTTCTAGAATTACGGTTTTAATTTCATTAATCATTCATCATCGGACAACTATATCATATAGCTGCCATAGAAGCGATCGGTCGATTTATATGAAAATGTACAATTCCACATGTAAAATGTAAAATGTGTATGTAAATGTTATACAAATATACTGACTTCGATATTTTTAAATTTTATTAAAATAGATCGATTTTCAATGATCCAATTGCAGACTGCAAGGGTATACAAACTTCGGAGCACCGAAGTTAGCTTTCGTTCTCGTTTTTTTTACAAATCGTTATAATTTGCACATAGTACTCTAAAGGGTTCATGCAGTTCTTTCCACAGGTTCTACAGTGGTGCAAAAGTAAAGGCAAGCAGGATCGATTGGTTCTACATGATACGAGGAAATTTAACTGACTCAATAGATCGGTGCTTTCCACGTCACCACGGATCACGATTTCCATAAAGACAATATCTAGCCTCGTTCAACGGAAGCTTACTACGTAAGCTTCTAGCATGCTGATAGGAAAGAAGGACAGAATTGGTTAGTTAGCACAATGGTATGGTCTGGCCTGGGTAGACTAAATTCCACAAACCGTCTTTTCTTTTCTAAGCCTGGTACCCTTTAACTACAACTGCAAAACTTATGCCATACTTAAAGAGTTCGTCAGGGAAATTTATTTTGAAAGATGAAATAGTGGTACTGCAATTAGAGCTTTTGGCAATAAGGACTGGTTGTCTATATTACCAATTTCGGCCGGTAATCCTGACGTCCTACCCTGGGGAGCTTTCGAAACGGGGTTCTGAGGGGTCATTGATTGTGACCCCCCAGCGGTCTCAACTGATATCACTGGAGCTGCGGTCTCTCCCGCGGCACATTAAGAGGCCGAATCTTTTCTCGCATCCGATCTTAATAACATTTGAGTTAGATATATTGGGGTCGGGAGCTGTGCCAAGGGAGTCTGCTAAAATCCGCAAAAATTCAAATTACATATCATAGTTACATATATCCCCCCAAATCAAATCCCCAATGTAATTATAAAGATATTAAAATACTCAAAATCTAATAACGTGTAATTTAATTTTCTGGTTTGTAAAATGACAACGACCCAAGCACAATGCTTGAGTCAAAAGCCCGGTTCGGCCCGCTCACTTTCTCTAATCAGTTAAACAACATTGTCTATTTCCGCACTGAAGAGAGGGAAAGACCACTAGAAGGGGTAAACACTTTAATCGGCTTTGCATGAGGATAACTTAATGGTGTGAAATAATTTAGTATTGGACAATAATTAATGATCTTCCAATGGCAGGTTCCAAGCTTAGTTTTCCGTGTCTTCCCGCCGACTTCTTAGGTTTGACCTAATTAACTTGTACCAAGAAAATTGAAAGCTGAAGATGACAATGATCTATAAAAATAAAACTGGATATGTAGTGCGTGACTGGGATCCTAACTAGGCATACAAGTCTCTTTCCACAGGTATGTGTACATGTACAGTTGTAGATATGTACATATATATGCACTTATTTAATAAGCGAAAAAGTTGTCTGTCTAGGCTGCTCTTGTTTGAGCTAATTCATGTCTCAATGTGGGTCACCGACTCACAGGTTTCTAGAGCGAACAATTGCAGACCATAAAAGACTTACGAGGCTGCAAATGAATGCATAATGTGCTTAAACCTAGTTGTTTTCTTCGGTAGTCAGTCGGCAAGTGCTAAACGGTACCGTTGTGTATCAAAATTCAGATAGTAGCGCTGATGTTCAATTACGCACCAGTTAATCGCTGGGGAATTCCAGGGAAACTGGTAACTACTACTGTATCTGGACCAAAGAATTTAATTATGTTCGTTATTATGACCAAAGATTTTAATTATGTAAGGGGAAATAGGAATAGATGTAGAAAATAAATTCAAATTAATAGTAACAAGCCAAAACGCTATGGTCAGGTGCTTCTTTGACAATTCCCATTCAATTGTTGTATTAATTAATTAATTACCTAGCTAACATATTTTAAAAAATAATATTATATTAATTTTTTAAGCCTTAGGAATTATACCATAAGGTTTAGGGTAGGAATTTATTAATTAGGGTTGGAAATTTTATTTATAATAAAATAATTTTTTTTTATTTTAAAATTTTTTAATATTTTAAATTTAACAAGTAGGAAAGCTACAGTCGAGGGTGACTGACTTTGAGATACCCGGAACCCAAATCATTGTTGGTGAAAATAAATAGCACACGGATATGGAAAAAACCAAATGTTGACAAATGAAGACAAATGTTGCTAAAAACATGTTGAGCAACATTCAAAAAAGTCAAATGATGCTAGGATCAAGTTGAGCAACACCCTGCATTACGAATTAATACTGCGCCCAAAAGCACGCAACACTTTATTCGCTTCTTTTTTTCGTTATTGGCCGTCAGAAGGAGAAGGAGCATACACAGAAACTTAATTGTTTAATAACTTCCATTTTTATCATCCGATTTTACTCAAATTTTCAGAAAATCTCCGAGTATGCCTACTTATTTATTTTAAGCCGAAAATTACGACTATAGCTTATATAACGTTTTTACAATTTTCGGGGCGGAAGTGGGCGTGGCCAAAATTTAAAACAAACTTGATCTGCGTGATCAAGTTGTCAATGTTGTCACCAAATTTGGTAACTCTAGCTCTTATAGTCTCTGAGATCTGTTGTTTCACACGGACAGTCAGACGGACATGGCTAAATCGACTCGGCTGGAGATGCTGATCAAGAGGGTGTAGGGTGTTTAATTTTAAGAATCTCTTAAGAATATAAAGTCCAAATTTGACATCGATCGGAACAAAAATAACGAAGTAATGGGTAATTCAACGGAGGTCATTCTATGTTCGATGTATGGGGAGCCAAAACTTTAAAGCGCTCCCCTGAAAAGTGCCTTTTTCAAAGTCGGTGTACACGATTACTAAAAATCTACTTAACCAATCGTTTCGGAATTTGGCACACACCTTTTGCAATTAATTCTCCAGGTATCACCGTCCGGGTTTTTTTAAATTTATTTTTTATTTAACAATTATTAAACAATTATTTAACAAGAATACTTCCGGACAATTATCTTTTAACTAATGCATATTTTGGTTTTCATATGGAACGATTCTGTGGACCGTTAGGATGTGCACCGCAAATCAACTTTTTCTGGAGGGGCAACTCGAGATTCCCTATAACTCCTATATCTGCACATATTTTTCAATGAAACATTTTTAGAAAAATTGTCATATATCATTTAAATTAATAAACTAGCTTTATCCGTTTCACCACAACAAATTTTTTAAAAGTGTCCCGTTTTGCACCGAATTAACCCTGGAGATTTTCGCCTTCGCTCCACTGCCCGCTGCCCAAACGAATCATAAAACTTAGCCTAATATCATTTAACGTTGTCCACAAACAGGTACCATAAACTCTCACACATACCGACAAGTTGATATTTTTAATGGAAGTGAAAGTTTTGCTCGCATCAAACGAAATATCTGGAAAACGTAAGCCAAACACTTGCGGCCAGATCCACACATTTTTTTGTATGTATACATTTTTTTGAATGTATACAAAACAAAAAATAAAATAATAAGAAATCTACAATCGGGTGCACTCGACTGTGAAATACCCGGTACCCAAGCGTCTGAGTTAAATTAAAAGACAATTTAAAGTCTGATTTAAAAAAAAAAAACAAGAAAGAAAGTTAGCTTTGGTAAGCCGAAGTTTGTATACCCTTGCAGTCTGCAATTGGATCATTGAAAACCATTGTGGTACAATTGAAAAAATATCGAAGTTTGTAAATTTGTAGAAAATTTACCTTCACATTTTACATGTAACATGTAGAATTTTAAATTTTTTTATAAATCGACCGATTGCTTCTATGGCAGCTTTATGATATAGCTGTCCGATCTTAATAAAATTAAAATCGTAGTTCTAAAACCGTAAAACCACTATATTTTCAAATTTATAGAAATAAGTTGAAAAACAGAGATGTTATAATTTGTATACCCTTGCAGAGGGTATTATAATTTTGCCATGATATTTGCAACGTAGTGATGGAGGCATCTCCGAACATATATTCTTAATCAGCATCACCAGTCGAGTCGATCTAGCCATGTCAGTCTGTCTGTCCGTCAATCGGTTTGTACACGAACTAGTCACTCAATTTTTGAGCTATCGGGGCAAAAATTTTCAGCAAAGTCTTATTTCATTTGCAACCAGTATATTTGTCGGAACGGCCAAAATCATATAGCTGCCATAGGAATGATGGCGAAATGGGTATAATAACCGCATTTTAGTGCCAAAAATGTTAAAGCTAATAGTGTGACAATTCGTGTCGGAAATCATAAAACAGAAAATATTATTCCTTACCATAAGTTTACCTTCTAATTTAACTTAAATAACCAAAAAAAAAAAACTTGTAATTCGGTTATGAAAAAAATTGAGATTTTCAAGAATAAACAATTTTTTTCCCATCCTCAAAAATATAATATTTTTATACCCCGTACCCATAGGGTACAAGGGTATTATAAGTTAGTGGCAACCGAGAATGTACATATGTATGTATGTAATGTAACAAGCAGAAGGAGAAATCTCCGACCCTATAAACTTTATAGTATAAAGTATATATATTTATATATATTCTTCATCAGCGTTACCAGCCGAGTCGATTTAGCCATGTCCTTCAGTCTGTCCGTGTGAAACAACAGATCTCAGAGACTATAAGAGCTAGAGTTACCAAATTTGTTGACAGCATTGAAATCTGTTGCACGCAGATCAAGTTTGTTTTAAAATTGGTCCAAGCCCACTTCCGCATCATAAAAACTGTATATAAGCTATAGCCGTAATTTTCGGCTTAAATTAAATAAATAAATAGGCATTTGCGGATGTGTTCCTAGCATCATTTGTCTTTTTTTTTTTTTTGTTGCTCAACATGTTCCTAGCAACATTTGTCTCCATTTCTCAACATTTTCTATTTTCCGCTAATTATAACGAAGTTAAAAAATATTATGGAAATGTGAAGGACTTGAAGATGTGCCCTGCTAACTTAATATCAACTTAGCAGGGCAACTTTAAGTTTTTCAAAAAAAAAAATATAAAAAATCGAGCAACAAAAATTTGTTTTTTTTTACGAATAGTTAACGGATAATTAGCGGCAAATTCTGGCTAAAAAAGATTTTGGAAATGTCAAGAATTTCAGGATGTGTCCTGCTAACAAATTTTTTTTCCCACGAATAATTAACGGATAATTTATTTATCTGACTGGCAAATCCTGACTAGAGGAATAGCTCTAGTTTAAAATTTCTAAGTCAGATAATCACAAGCATATATTTAAGCTGATTTTGGGTACAGCATATTCTCCAGATTATAAACAATTTTTAAACGCAAACAAATTTATGGGTTACATGTAAATATATCCTCCCTTAAGTATTCAATTTAATTTATATTTGAATAGACCAAACATCTCGCAGCGCGGTGCACTTTTCTGAGCTCATGGAGAACGCACCGACCACATTTCAAGCGTTTTAATGGTTTTTGTTTCATATGACTAACAACTATAAAAGAAGCAATAACAAAAGCATCAGCTAGTTGTCAGTTTTAATTGAAATCAATTGAGCTCAATTATTTTATACGCATATGAAACTCAACATCAGCAACTACAAAATGCCAGCCAACCCAAAAATTCTTCACATCTGTGTGGGTTTGGCGTTCTCCGTACACAACCACAAAAGCTCGGGTGTGTCAATCGCCAAATTCAGAATGATAAAAATAAAATAAGATAGAAAGCAAACTTTGGGAAGCCGAGGTTTCTATACCCTAGCAGTTTACAATTTGATCCAACCGTTTCTCAGCTAAAAACCTTACTGGAGGTGTAATAAAGTCGAGTGCGATCGACTGTGAGATACCCGTACCCAAAGAATTGTCGGTGAAATTAAACAGCACTTAAACGTGGATAAAAGAAAATGTTGACAAATGAGAACGAATGTAGCCAGAAACGTGCAACACCCAAAAATTACAAATTTAGCTAGGAACATGTTGAGAAACACCCAAAAAACGCAAGTGTTGCTAGGGACATGTTGAGCACGCCCACTTCCGCTCCCGAAAATCTTTATATACGCTACAGTCATAATGTTCGGCTTAAAATAAATAGATATAATAAACAATGAGTTAGTCCCATCCATTCCAAAGGCAAATGTACTCTTTCCCATCGTAATCCAGGGGGACCGTGCGCTGAAGCTGCTTCAGCGACAGAACCTGGACATCCCGACGGCAGACTGAAGGATCCTCAACATTGGGAGCCCATTACCCAATGAGGGGGGCCAATGTGTGATTCTTCAGATCACTAAGGAGGCCGAGGATGTGTTGTGTGTTGAAGATGGCGTGGGGCATGGGACAAGGCAGACAAGGACGCACGAAGAACTCAGCTCTGGACTCCATTGTAGACGCCGCCCAGGATTTATCGCTCGAAGGGCTCTGATGAGGAGGAGGACGGTGAACTGACAATCATAGTCAACCCGTCGGGAGGTGAGCAGAGTGCCCATGCCATTGAGGGTACTGCAGCTCAACCTCCATAAGAGAAAAATCGCATCGACGAAACTCCTGATTCCCATGGAGCAAGGGTCCGTCGACCATCCGTCCTTTGTCCAGGAGCCATGGATTCTGTGGCCGGAGTAAAGTCCTCAAACTACAACGTACTCTACACACCACCGGTAATCATGAATAGAACCGCCGTACTCGTGCGAAAGGGCATCCACGCTAACCTTATGTCAGCTCTAACGACCTGACTGTGGTGATGTCAGAGAGTGAGGAGAAGCCCCTTCTGATAGCTTCCTGCTACATGGCACACGACAGGCCAGCTCCACCGGAGGAACTCAGGATCCTAATAGAATCCGGCACGAAAGACCAGCAACTTACCCGGATGTCAAAACAACAACATTCATATTGGAATTTAATTTTTTTTCGACATGTTTTTTTTTTTAAATTTTTTTTATGAATGCCCAACATCCCAAGAGTATACAGTCCAAGTTTCATAACGATCGGAGCAAAAACAACGAAGTAATGGGTAGTTGAACGGAGGTCATTCTATGTTCGATGTATGGGGAGCCAAAACTTAAAAGCGCTCTCCTGAAAAGTGTCATTTTCAAAGTCGGTGTACACGATTACTCAAAAACTACTCGACCAATCGTTTTTTGCACACAGTTTCTGCAACTAATTCTCCAGGTATAACCGGTTTTTTTTTTTATTTTTTTTTTTATTATATTTTTTTTATATTTAACAATTAAAGTTTTTTTTAAGTCAAAATTGCATTTTTGACTTCAAAATTTCATAAAAAATCGAGAAAAAAAAAAGAAAAAAATAAAAACTCCACGGTGATACCTCGGGACAATTATCCTTTAACTAATGCATTTTCTTTTTTTATATCGGACGATTCTGTGGTCAGCTAGGATGTACACCGCAAAACAACTTTTTTTTGGAATGGGCCCCGGGAGGATCCCTATAACTCCAATACCTATACATATTTTGTAATAAAACATTTTTAGAAAAATTGCCTAAGTCTTATATATTATATACCATTTAAATCAATAAGCTAGCTTAAACCGTTTCGCCACAACAAATTTTTAAAAACTGGCCCGTTTTGCACCGAATTAACCATACCCCCCCTTAAGGACCAACTCACGTTGCTCTATAGTTGTGCGCTTTCCCATCGTCGTTACACGTGCTTTCGCGATCAAATCTTATTCAAAGTGAGAAATATGACTGCGAGTGCAGTTACCATAACATAGACAAAAAAGAACAGTTATTCTTACATTCCAGCGAACGCAATCGTTCTTGGAAAACTTGTGGGTCAAATAAGCTGTGACGTTGAAATAAGCAGCATTTTTAGTTTTTGTTAATTATTTAAGAGGTTATACCTGTTTTATTTTGGAAATTATGTGTGGGTCAAATAGGCTGTGGGCCACTGTATATACTGCGTCCTAAAGAAATAAGATTATGCTGAAAAGACTAGCATGGCTAAGTCGACTCGGGTGATGAAGCTGATCAATAATATAAACATATACTTTTTGGGGTCGGAGATGCTTCCATCACTGCGATGCAAACTTCTGGATAAAATTATAATACCCTGCAAGGGTATAATGAAGTAGATAACTCAATAGTTCAAAAATAATTAATTTTGCAACGTGTTTAGAGCAGGGGTCGGCACGGCCCTATCCCGCGGGATAGGAAATTTCTCAGTCGGCGTCGCTGCCTCTCATGCACAGTATAAACGTTCGTGTGACTTTGGCACAGGTCTTCGGCTTGGTTCTCACGAAATTAAAGCACAGCGCTAGTGCTGCCGCATTGTCATGTTCTAGCTAAATCTAGCCGTTTTTAGCGTGAAATCGCTGTTTTTTTAGTTATAGCTAGTTATTATGCATATTAAAAAAAAAGTTAGCTTTTTTTTTGTCATATCTTGTTACTTATGAAAGAGACGAAGTCTCTCTCTCTCATTTTTCACATACACAAATGCAGTGTTGGCATGTCAATGTAATGGTGCGGACCCCTGGTTTAGAGCAAACGAGCCACTGTGCGGCGTCTTATAGCCTAGCGACAACAATTTTTGCTTTGACACTAAAGAGCAAACTTAAATAAACGTGTCGAATACGTTACTTATTAGATAATTTAAAATTAATTTTTTGTTAAAATAACTAAAATAATTTGATAGAATTTTCACTATGGTGCAGTTATAAAGTATGCCTATAAGGGATTCACGTATCATAAGATAGTTTGCAATTAGAGTTGACACATTGCGGGGAAAACGTTCCCTCTCACGAACGTATCGGTGCGTTGGCAAAAGAGTTAAAGTGAATTTGCCACCCGTTCGAGCGGATGTTTGAGTTGAGTGCACAGCTACCGAGGCGCAACAAAATTAATCGAACTCAAATCGGGCTAATACCGGGGCAGCACGGTTGTACTCCTATTGCACTTAGCCTTATGGAAAAGCAACAAACGAACATATAGATGTATCTGGAAAACTTGACACGTTTACTGCAACAGGCGGACGCAGCGTATTCAACTATGCTTTCGTCATTTGAAATGTGGCATAATCATGCGCAGTCGTGGCGCGAATCTTTTTTCAACAACGTGATCTACATAATAATTACAGCAGTGGTATACAGCCATAATAATAACGGAAAAAATATGTCCATCAAGTTAGCAGGGCAACTTTTGAAAATAAAACTTTTGATTATACCATAATTTGCCGCTAATTATTCGCAAATTATTTACGAGGAAAAAATTTTTTAGTTAATTTTTTAAAAATTTATTTTTTAGTAATTTTTTTTTACAAAAATTTGTTGCTTCAGTTTTTATATTAATTTTTTAAAAACATAAAGTTGCCTTGCTAAGTTGATATCAAGTTAGCAGGACAACTATAGTAAACCTTTACATTTCCAAAATCTTTTTTTGCTCAGAATTTGCCTCTAATTATTCGTAAAAGAATAAAAAAAAAAAAAAAAACACCGCTCGATTTTTTTTTATTTTTTTTTATTTTTTTGCCGGTGGTCCATTTTAAGTATTCTTATTTAATAGTTTTTTTTTTTTTCTTTTTCGTTTATATGCACGACCGATTTTTGATTTTGAAATTTAACGAAAATAAGGACATGGAAGGTCCTTTTTAATTTTATATATAATATAATCTTAATATTAAAAAAAAAAAAAATTAAAAAAAAAAAAGTCGTTAATTACTACGTATTTTACGTTGTAAAATTTTTGTTTTATTTATATTTCACACATAAATGTATTCAAAGTGTGCAAAGTGTCGACATATATAGTATTTACGCTAAACACAATTTGACAAAAGTTGTATGCTTCACAGACCACTGTACAGCGACGATCACACAGACAGGCGCTTGAATTTTGTGTATTGATAATTTGTCAGTGTGCGTGTTTGCTACGGATTTTGTATGGTAATTAGGCTAAACTTTAAAGATTGATTGTGGCTAAATTAAGAGCGTCCCCAACATAATTTGTATACCCAAATGTACGTTGAAGCATTCCTTATCTATGTTTTTTTTTTTTTTTTTTAATTTTTGGAAGGGGCTCCGTTAATAGAAAATTACCAAAACAAGTAAGAAAGCTACAGTCGAGAGTGCTCGACTGTGAGATACCCGGTACGTAAACGTTTGCTGATCAAGAATATATATACTTAATGGGGTCGGAGATCCCTCCTTCTGCCTGTTACATACATTCTCGGTTGGCACTAACTCATAATACCCTTGTACCCTATGGGTACCGGGTATAAATATTAGAAATAAGTACTCACACATTTTTACAACACAATTGTTTCGCCTCGACTCGGAATCGAACCCTGGACTGTCAGCGCGCCAGCCAAACGCTTTACCGAACGCTCCAGTCTGGCAATTCAAAGAACGCCGTCGAAAACATGAATACAATATTACGATACGTGTGGCAGTGGCCAAATTAATTTTCCTGCGTACAATTTTTGTCTCTCTTCAGCTCCCTCTTCTAAAAGCACAAGATTAAGAGTAACTTCTTTTCGACTTCAAGATTGATTCTTCTCGAAATAACAAAATCGAGAACAAACTCCTCTCGATTTCAAGAATGCTTCTTCCAGATTAAGTGTAGTTTACAAATTATTACAAAAACTATTAATAACAAGTCGGAAAGCCACAGTGTGACCGACTGTGAGATACCCGTTAACCAAAGCATTGTTGGAAAAATTAAATACCACAGGAAAATGTTGACAATTATAGAGAAATGTTGCTAGGAACATATTGAGAAACACCCAAAAAGTCAAATGTTGTTAGGGACATGGTGAGCAACACGCACGGCATTCTCATAGAAGAAGAAGCATACACAGAAACTTTATTGTTTCATAACTTCCATGTTTATCATCCGATTTGACTCAAATTTTCAGAAAACGTCCGCACAATCCGATTTATTTAGTTTATGTGTTTACTCTAAATTGAATATTACGACTATAGCGTATATAACGATATTTATAATTTTTGGGGGCGGAAGTGGGCGTGGCCCACGAACTTGATCTACGTGCAACGGATTAGAATGCTGTCACCAAATTTGGTGGCTCTAGCTTTTATAGTCTTTGAAATCTGTTTACCAACACGGACGGACCGACAGACGAACATGGCTAAATCGACTCGGCTGGTGATGCTAATCAAGAATATACATATATATATTATGGGGTCGGAGATGTTTCCTTCTGCCTGTTACATACATTCTCGGTTGGCACTAACTTATAGTACCCTTGTACCCTATGGGTACCGGGTATAAAACTAAATAGGAATAAACTTATTTTTGAAAATGATTTGTAGCACAATATGGTGTCTTTTGCTTGCAAATACCTGATCGTCCGGACAATGACTAATGTTACAATAATGTCAGATTGGATAGACAGTGGCTAAACCGCTGGACTCTGACTTATTGGGGCAAGGCAGGTGGGCGTGACAACACATTACACACCTTATTGCTCCAGCTGCAGTAACTTAGAAATCTAAGTCGTCAAGCAGATGTACATACATACGGCAATTATTTGACTGTCTCGTGGTGATCAAGAACAAGTAAGTATATACTTTAAACATTTAATTAGTTCATTTTACTTTATGACAGAGTTCCCCTAGAAAATCTCCTTTCACAAAACTCTTTACTTTATAAAACAGTAAATGTTGTGGCCGATAAACGAAGAAATTGAAAGGCCAGGAGTATGCTTTTTGGAAAGTAAAAGATCAAGACAAATTCCAGTCAGTAGGCAGCAGAGAGGGTTAGGGATTCGAGGTTTGAAGGAGAGAGCTACTCAGAAAGACTAGCGAGAGTTCAATGTCAACTGTGTGGACAACGGCACGAAAACTTTTTTAAGCCGCTTCCGCTTGAAAAAATACACAAAACTGGATGTGTGTTAGCCCGCAACTATAGCACGACCACACCTAAACATTAAAACAAGCAATGAAAATCAAATTTTTCCTTTCAGTTTTTTTTTTTTGCGAATAAAAATGAAACGAGAAATAGATTACAGTGACGGTAAAAATACTAGGTTTTAAAATATGATTGAATAACAACATATTCCGGATTTTGAGAAAATACAAATTATTTCATTAAACTTTGCGTTTCAATATACATACATACATATGTATGTAGTATAAGCGAATATCAGGTAGAATAACGGAACTGAACTGAATATTTAAATTAGCACGGATACATAGTGTCGAGCCTAATTATCTGGTACACAAAATATAAATATATTATTAAAAATTTAAATAAGTCCTTGTATAGATTCAACCCCTTTCTCTTTATATTTCCTTATCGCTGAGGAAGAGCCAGGGGTTAGGCTCTACAAATTCGAATACTAATAAGATATGCTATTCCGGACATAACTTAGAGAACATCACTTTCTAGACTTCCAACTTGACCCAAAAGTATTATTTTAACCGTTTATTTCGCAACTTAAAAATTAGGATTTTAGCTCTATGAAATAATTATTAATAATCAATACAATTTTTTTTTTAAAGAAATCTTCTTTGACCGTTAAAGAGTTAAACAAAACGGCCGAAATCTATTACTACTACATTGCCTGCAGCTGTACGTGGTGAGCCAGCTACGCCAATGGGGTGGAATGTGCTAAGAAAAATAGAAACGCAGACAGACAGGCGGACATATGGCGGAGTTGTCTCAGGTGAGACTGTGTGCGTGCGAGTTACCAGAGGGTGACAAAATCCAGTGGACACATCGCATTTATTTTCGTGCTGCATTGTGAGTTGTAGTGCTTGTAGTCTTTCACATACCAACTATTCCAATAGCCAGCAGCAGTCATAGTGCGTGGGCCAGACAGAGAGGGAGATAGATAACCAGCAACTTCTTTGGCAAAAATCGGGGCGTTGTTGTTGGCAATTCGCTGTTATTCGGCACAGAACGCGTCTTGAATGATGATGGGAAAATTATAAAACAATGGCACGACACAATTAAAAGACCGCACAGACGCCAAACAGTTTTCAGAAGCAGCAGCAGCGAGAGCTAATATTTATTACTTTTGTCGCTGCCTCCGCTGTCGCACAATACACTGACACACGATTTTAAATAAAGACGGGATACTTTTCCTCATCTGCTGCTTCTTTTCAGCTTATCTTGTTTCTTTTGCTCGACACGCACATACACGGTCACACACACAAGCACGCACGCACACTCATAAAAGCTATGTAATCCAGCGAGAAGCGCAAATTTCGGCATTCGTACACACCTTATTAGTGAAAAAGATCACTGGCACTGAACACTACACTCATTAGTATTACATTTTCACTGCACATTTAACTGGCTTCCATGACCGTTTTACAACGCGACAACAAATATGCGGCAGAGCTGGATACAGTGTGACCGCTCATCGCTTGTTGTAATATACCACTTTGCTCCCGATTAATATATAGAGAAATATCAAAAATATACCAAGTATAAAAATATAACATAAGCGTAATACGTAATCTTTAAAACAAAAAAAAAATCAACAACAAAACGTCTATTTCCTTTCAAGAGAAAGCCAAATGCTGCATTTGCCTAGTAGAAACCCTTTTTATGCATCTCGTGGTTCTCGTGCGATAATTGGAAAATGCAGCGTAGTGGAGAAATACCCATATAATAATTTTTGGAAAAGATATCGATATATCGATTATTTGATATATTTTCAACAGCCTTAGTATTTTTCGACAAATGCCACACTGCAGCCAAATTATAAACAAATAACTTTATTTCGAAATGAATCCTTTAACGAACATGAAGAATGTGCTCAAATTGAGCGAGCACGAGTTGCACCATGGGAGCAAGAAGAGCTGGCACGACATGTACCGTGATTCAGCGTGGATCTTTGTCGCGGGGTTTCCTTACACTCTTTCGGAGGGAGATTTGATCTGCGTGTTTTCTCAGTACGGAGAGGTCGTCAATATTAACCTGGTGCGCGACTCCAAGACAGGAAAGTCCAAGGTCAGACAATTACCTAAATTTTATAGGATCTCATTTCACTTCTTATTTATTTAATTCTTTATCGCTTCAGGGATTTTGTTTCCTGTGCTATGAGGACCAAAGATCCACTGTGCTGGCGGTAGACAATCTCAACGGCATTAAGATAATCGACAGAACATTGCGCGTGGATCATGTGGCGGACTACAAACCTCCAAAGGAAAACGAAAAAATGGACGAAGAGACTCTCCGACTTTATATGGAGGGATGTGCACCAAAGCCGCAGCTTCAACATGTAAAAACTGAGAAATTGAAAGAACAAAAGAAATACAAATAATGTATACAAGCTACCCAGCAAACAATATGAGCGTTTTTTGATCATTTTTGGAGGCATTTTGATGAGCATTTTCAGTCATTATGAGCCCCAAAAAAGTGTCAGAAAATAGGGTTTTATTTTTATGAAAACGGTCCCACTTTATGTGGACTATTTCGGAGTCCAATCTGAATCTTTTCTGACTCACTGTAAGCCCTCAAAAAAGGGACATTCTAGTAAGCAAAATGACCGTTTTCGGACACTTCTCCGACACTTTTCGGATACTTTTTTATAAAAATTCAGAGTCATGAGCCCAAAAAAGAGTCCAAAAAAGAGCATTTTTTCTATGAAAACGATCGAACTTTATGTGGACTATTTCGGAGCCCCATCTGATTCTTTTCTGCCACATGTATAGTATTGAAATCCCTCAGAAAAAGAAAAGTCTCTCAGTTTTTGAGCTATCGAGCTGAAATTTTCAGTATAGTCTTTCTTCTTTAGCACGCAGTATATATGTCGGAACGGCCGAGATCGGACTACTATATCCTATAGCTGCCATAGGAATAATGGCGAAATTAATGTAACAAAAATTTTAACTTTTCTTTTTTTAAACGTATTTCTAAAAATATTGAGATATAGCATTTTTGTATGGTTCTAGAATTACGGTTTTCATTTTTTTAAGATCGGACAACTATATCATATAGCTGCCATAGAAGCGATTGGTCGATTTATATGAAAATGTTCAATTCTACATGTAAAATGTAAAATTTACAAAATTCGATGTTTTTTCAACATTACTAAAATGGTTCGATTTTCAATGATCCAATTGCAGACTGCAAGGGTATACCAACTTCGGTTTACCGAAGTTAGCTTTCTTTCTTGTCGATGCTCATGGTTTTGGATAAACAAATATTTTTGAAAACAAATTTTTATGCAGATAATTGTATAGAGAATAAATTTTGGTGATAACATTTTTTTTAAAAGACGAATTAAGAAATGTCTTTTACTTTACGAAGACTCATCTGCATTCACGTTCACAAAGTTACGATTCGATAAATTTTTAACCATCATCAGCACTCGCAAAGGATTCACTACCATCGTCATCCTCTTCGTCTTTTTGATCCTCCAACTCCCTAAGAATACGCCGCTTATACCGATCATAGGCACTACCCCTCTCCCGGTCCGCATTATAGAAGTCCACATCGTCCACAAAACTGTCGGCGTCTGCGTTAATGGTATGAACATACGGATCATGATAGGTGGCATAATCCTCATCTTCGCTTGAGTCTGCAAGCTCGTTCTCGTCATCATCTGAAAGTTCATATGCATTGGGAAAACATAATCAAAAAATGTAGGTTTTGAAAGCATACCCAACATGAATGTGTTCATTTGCCTACAAAGTTCATCGTCTGAACCCAAGGCCACCTCTTCATCATCCGGGTAATCATTTGTATAGTAGTTCTCCTGATTTGAGTCCTCCGAATCATAATCTCCATCCTCATCGTAGTAACAATCCTCTAGCACAATCTCACCCACAGGAATCACTCTGCGGAATAGACGAAAGAATAGTAGTTTTTTTTTGAGTGGAGCTTTTGATCGTTTGACACTTTGAAATTGAAACACAGCTACAAAAGTTTGTCATGTACATTTTAGTCGATTTCTTTATTCAATTTAATTTCGATTTCGGGCAGCAAAGACCCCAAGAATCTATAACTATGAACTTGGACTTCAGCACTTTACTTTATGTAATTTTCTTCGAAAGCAAAGAAAACTAAAAACTGACAAAATAAAACAAATTAAGAAATCCGATTTAGAATAGCCGTGGTACATGTGTGTGTGCTTGGGAAGTCTTTCCATACTATTTTAATAGCTAATTAAATCTAGAAACTTAGGATAATGGTGTTATTTGCAATAAAAACCTGTCTCAAATAATGCAATTAGGGAAACTAATTCCAATTTCAAAATAGTATACTTAAAAACTTTGGCATGTCGAACATTAGTGGTACATTTTAATATTGGTAGAAACTTGAATTTTTTTTACATTTAACTGAAATTTCTTATAAAATGGAATCAGAACCATATTATAAACATTTACAAAATTTTCGTTATACAATAAAAATTAATTTAGCACTTACTTTAATTACAAACGTTTATCTAGCCAAAATAACTTTCTGTATTCTTTAATGTGACTAAGAAAAAATGGTAATTTTGCACTCTTAGAATTGATCATGCCATTGAATTCGTATAATCGGCCGAGCTTGTCAAATATAGATACTTATGGACTATTTTCTAAATTGAGTTGCCAGTTGCAGTCCTTATTGTCGTCGATGGATTGTTTGTTTTGAGGCATCATCACACATCGTTCTTTCCCAGGCTCTGTCCCACTCTCTCTTTCTCCCTCGTTTTCCCCTCACACTTTTCCCTATAGTTGATGTGTGCTGTGCTTACCAGTAGCAGTTGTTGTAGTAATTAAACGGATAATGTAACCTTATGGAGAACGAATCATATTATTGAACAATAAACAATTAATTAAAATTAGGTCTAGATGGTAAAGAAAATGCATATGGGAGCCTTCGACCGAGCACTATGAACAAGGACACAAGCACACCCACAAAAATACGGTAGCCACGACGACGCACAGTTACTCGATCGGCTACATATAGTAATGGAGAAGGCTTAACGTTTGCTCAGGCTCAATGTGTATGACGAACCTTAGATAGTTGTCGTCCATCATATCCACATAAGCGGCCTGCATCTCGTTCTCTGGCACATAAAGATCGTAAACATAACCAATATCGGAGTCAGCTGGTTGCTGATCTAGAGCTGCGTTTGAATTTGAACGCTGCTCTTGGTCTGCAGAACTTTCTGGTTCGACACGATGCAGTTGTTGATGTTGGGATTGGGATTCGATGTCCACAATGGTTATTTGACTTTTACTGGGCTGGGATTCTAGATTTTGGCCTTCAGGGTATACCATTTCTGTAGAGTATTCCTCAACGGTGCTACGAAGGCAGTTGACCACTCGGAATCGTTGCTCACGAGCATTTTGCTGTGCCTTCTGACGCTGGCGCTCCCGCCGCAATGCGGTTGCAATGGCTGCATCAGCAGATCGTTGCCGTTGAACTAACTCATAAGCAGTGTCTTTGTTCAGTCTGGCCGCAGCGAATTGTCGAGTGGCGCAGTCGTCCTGCGAATAGATATTAAAATAACATTAGAAATTGACTACATTTTTATTTAAATTTTTTCTTTAGCGCTCGCTACTATTTAATTTGGGGGTTAGATCAAATCAGGGCCGGGCACCGAATACCAAGCTCGACAAAAAAAATCCCAACAACAAAAGTCATAAGCTAAACAAAATATTCAAGCATGTAAAGGAAACCCGTCCGAATTCGCCAGGATATTTATTGATTTTAATTTAGCTCCGCTTTAATATTTTAAAAACACTTAACAGTAGATATCTTTGTATTAATTTTATTGTTAAAAAATAATGGAAATATGTTAGAGTAACTTAATATATACATACATACATACGTATGTATGTACAAAGAACAAACTAATGCATGTACTTAGTTTCTACATAGTTTGGTCGAATCTCAGGTACTGCGAACACATCCATTTAGGTGTTCCCCATCCTCGAACTTTACTCATCCCTTACCTGTTTGTCGAGCGTGCCGGCAAATTTGAGAACGGTGGTCAACTCATCCTTGTCCGATTCCGGCTCTACCACCGCCGCTGTTCCTGCATCGTCCACAGCACTCTCATCGTTTTGGAGGCGTCGGCGTTTACCATTCAGCACAAAGGCTGTGTGAGGTTCTTCGTCGATTCGCCGCTTTATACGCACAACCGCAGGCATTTTCAATTTGTCAGAAAATATGGAAAACAATCCGGATTATAATCAGACTTCCTCAATCGTATAACAACGCGCAGTGTGACCGTGGTGAGCCAGTGATGTTTTTTAATTTTACTAAGGCCCCGTTTCCACTACAGTTGCTTTTTCCAATTCTGCTTTTTGGCTAAAAAGTAACTTTTCCCCTGTCTATAAGGTATAGGAATCTAGTGGTCACAAAAATTTTAAAAAGTTGCCTTTTCGTGGTTTAGTTTGATAGTATCAATTATTTCAGTCGTTTTCTGCCTATCGATGTGTGATTTTGCCCAAATACCATCACTAGCCAGCTGTTTTTTGAAATAATGAAATTGATTGCCCGCTTAAAGCTACGTACACAGACACGCGAAAAGTGTTTCTAAGCATTGAGTCAAAACGAGAGGTCAATAGTCACCCTTTCGCACTGCTTAGGAACACTTTTCGCGTGTCTGAATACGGAGCTTAAGCCTAGTACTTACTAGAGCTGTAAAAGTATCGATGTTTAAATACAGTGATACTCTCGATATCGATACCTGAAAACATCGATACATCGCGATATATCGTACTTTTTTGCTTTTTTTTTGTTTTAAATTAAACTGAGACCTTAATTCCCAATAATTCATTCAACTGTTAGGTATTAAAAAAAAAATATACTAAAACAGAATCCTATGTGAAGCTTTTTATTTTAAATGTAATATTAGAGATGTCAGATCAGGGTACATTTTTAAAAATTATTTTATCACATTTTCAGGTTTTTCTTAATAAATAGTAGTTTATTAACGATAATCGGTTTCAGCGGACTCCTCCGGTCCGAAACAGTTAGGACAGCCTTACTAAAAGTTATTTCAGACTCGCAGGACAAAGTCTGAACGCACAAACAACGTCTTGCCATTATACTTTCATTTTCTACCTAAATAAAAATAGATATTAGGAAAAAGTCAAAACAAATAAGAAAACGTTTTTTTTTCAATAATGATAATAATGATTTATCCTTTGGATGTTTGGACTCTCAAAATACTTAACTTAACTTTATTTGATCTGATTTTGAAATTAGCAATTCATCGATACTCAAAAAAATAAATCAATTCTAATGCAAAAAACAAAAACATCGATGTATCGATATTAGTATCGATACTTTTAAAGCTCTAGTACTCACAAGCGCTAAACCCTTAACTAGCTAGAACCTCCGTCAAAATAGCGTCGAAATGGAACGGTGGGAACACGTAGGGAGTTTTTATTTTTGAATTAATTCGTAAATAAAGCACTTAATCGAACAAACTAAAGTTCCTACTTGCTAAGAATTTAATTTACTATTGTTTTTTTTTTGGGTTTGGGCAGATTTGGCAACCGCAGGCACCTTAAATATCCATTGGAAAAATCGAGTCCCAACCTTTTTTTAAATTGCTCCCCTTACAGAGGCTGTACCGATAAGCACGGTATACCAGATTTTGGGGCTTTCATTCAAGTATTAACTCACTAAATTTCATTGACCTCCTTCCGTCAGTTTTTTAGAAAATTACCCAACAGTGAGCCAACCTATAGGAATCCCCCATACAAAAACAGGCAGCAAAAATACAAAGTCAAATATCTCCACTCTCAGAGGTTATACCAATTTGCACGGTATATTGGCGTATGGGGGATCGAATAAAGAATATTTGGTGAAAATTTAATCAGCAACGCTCCGTCAATTTTTGAGGAAATTGTATTACAGTGGGGGTTTGAAAACTGCTGTTAAGGAAGGCACGAACAGCGGAGCTGGAACCGGTCGTGAACCAGCAGATCCACATCGGAACCATGTTAATTGCTACCGCATTCAAAACATTGGCGGGAACTAGACAGATTACGGCACTTAAATTAAATAAAGTTCAGCTATAATCATTGTCTTATAGGGAAACGCAGAGAAAATACTACTAGGTTGGGGAATCGATTACTATTAGAAATGATCATTATTTTATATTGCCGATTCGACAACTTAAAATAAATTTTTGCAACTACCACTGAGGTTGTACCAACATGCACGGTACCCCCAACGATAGGGAAAATTGTTTATGAATTTCGGATTTATGCTTAATGAGCTCATTCCGTCAGTTTTAGAGAAATTCAAGTATTTCTGAAATCCGACGAAATCAATACACACTTGTTCCGATTGGTACTAGCGCCACTTGGTGGCTGCCCTTAATAAGAATTCGGCGCTAGCTTTAAAAAAAATTTTGTAAGTCTCACAGAGGTTGTACCAACATGCACGGTATCTCAAACGATAGGGAAAATTGTTTATGAATTTCGGATTTACGCTTAATGAGCTCATTCCATCAGTTTTTGAGAAATTCAAGTCATTCTCACATCCGAACAATTTATCCCTCGCTGGTTCCTTATTGGTACTAGCCCCGTGGTGGCTGCCCTTGATAAGAATTCGACGTTAACTTTTAAAAAATTCTTGCAAGTCTTACAGAGGTTGTACCAACATGCACGGTATCTCAAACGATAGGGAAAATTGTTTATAAATTTCGGATTTAAGCTAAATGAGCTCTTTCCGTCAGTTGTTGAGAAATTCAAGTCATTCTCAAATCCGAACAAGTTATCCCTCACTGGTTCCTTATTGGTACTAGCCCCGTGGTGGCTGCCTTTGATAAGAATTCGACGCTAACTTTTAAAAAATTCTTGCAAGTCTCACAGAGGTTGTAAGAACATGCACGGTATCTCAAGCGATAGGGAAAATTGTTTGTGAATTTCGGATTTAAGCTTAATGAGCTCATTCCGTCATTTTTTGAGAAATTCAAGTCATTCTCAAATCCGAGCAAGTTATACCTCACTGTCCCCCACCATAATATAAAATCTGGCAGCTTCCGAGAATTGCGGAAAAATTAAATGAGACGCGCAACATTAGATTCTTATTTACTTAAAAATTTCCCGGTTTGAGTGAAAAGTAGAAACAACGCTTCCACCGTTGTTTCAAACGGGGCGGTACTGCGGCTCCGCAACGAAATTTGTTAGGTGCAGCCAGAATAAAATAAAATATTAACAGATTGCGAGAGCCGCCCGCCAGTGGGTGAACAAATTAAAATTAATTTAATTTAAAAATTCGCCAGAGACAAGAGACGACAAGTGGGAGCGGAGCATCCAGGTGAGTGGTCAGATCTAAGAAATAATAGCACAAAAAAAAAAAAAAAAATATTGTTATTTTTAGAGCCGACTAGACCCAGGGGACTTTCGAAAGAGGAGGCTAGAGGAAAACGCCAGGCCATTATTTTTCGGCCTGGTGCAATTTATTTGTTTGCGGGCTAAAAATTTTTTCTAATGGCTGCCGAATAATAATTTTGTTGTTGGCTCGCGAAATCGAATTTTGGTGTGGTTGCTGGCCGAGAATAAATCTTTTGTTTTTGGCGGTGCTTTCTGGAGCTGCAAGTGGTCAGGCCAAATTTTGAGAAGCCGGCGGACAAATTTTTGTCGGCACTGTCCATGTTCGCAGCCGCAACCACAGCCAGTTACATGCTTTAAATTTTTCGTCGTCTAGAAGACCGACACGCCTCCCTAGTGGCGGCACCGGGAGCCACATAAGGCTAGATATTTTTTTTTCATAGTTTTTAGTCTGTTTAATTTTTTTGTATTTGTTAATATCTTTGCTATTTATTATTGGATCATTAAAAGGCGATACATTTTGGTAAAATAGAAAAAATATCGAAGTTCTACATGTTATAAAACATGTGTAATTTTAAATTTTACATGTTAAATTATAAATATAAATTGATCGATGGCAGCTATATGAGATAGTGGTCCGATCTTAATGAAATGAAAGCCGTAGTCTAAAACCAAAACAACCGCTATATCTCGAAATTTATATAAATACGTTGAAAAACAGAGAAGTTATAATTTTTTTCCAATAATTTTCCCATCATTCCTATGGCAGCTATACGACATAGTGGTCCGTTTTTAGCCTTTCCGACATATATACTAACTGCAATAGACAGAAGACTAGACAAAAAAGTTTCATTCAGATTAAGATAATTCAGACTAATATGAGTAACAACGGACAGACGGACATGGCTAAATCGACTCGTCTGGTGATGCTGATCAAAAATATATATACTTTATGGGGTCGGAGATGCTTCCTTCACTGCGTTGCAAACTTCTGACTAAAATTATAATACCCTGCAAGGGTATAAATATCCTGCTCCTGCAATAAAATTGTAATAATTTTTGAGTTGGAAATTGTTTCTTTATTTAAGATCAAGCCATATCCCTTGCAAAATCGAATTTAGAAGTTTATGGATCATCAGCATAAAGAATTAAGTCCAATAGTTAGTAAGCTAAATCAGTTATTATTCATCGGGCTCAGTGCAAATGATGGCGGCTTGAGGCACCACCACGCCCCGTTTCTCCAAATCCTCTTCCACCATAAGGCGAGCCAAGTCCTTCCTCTCCTGCACTAGCACCTTGAACCGGGCTAGCGTAGCATCGAATACCGCGATGGTCTCCATGATGCACTCCTTGATCAAGCCTTCCTCCGGGAAGCAGCGCATCCCGTTCTGGAACATCTGGTACACTAGCTTAACGAATTTTTCGAAGCTCTCGAAATTGTCCGTGTTGAGGTGCTCCTCCAGAATGGGCCAATCGAGTCTCTTCTCCAGGCTGTGGTCGTAGTCGGTATTGAGTGAGTAAGTCTCCCAGATCTCAGCGCGATTGAAGGGCCAAGTGATGTTGAGGCGCTTCTGCTTCCTCATTATAAACAGCAACGTTTTGCAGTGGCTCAGCTCGATCGTCCTGTCCACAGCCTTGTAGCAGATCACCAGGGGACGTGGCTTAGGTGGCGGCGGCGGTGAGTCCTTCAGAGCTTTAGAGGCCAAAGTTAAGCACTCGTAAGGATTTTTGGTGTTACCTTCCGCAGCCGCTGCTTCTTCCATCTTCTTCAACTCCTCGGCCACCATAGCGCGAACCAAGGCCTTCCTATCCTTTAGTAGCACCCTGAACCTGGGTAGCGTATCATAGAATACCGTGATGGTCTCCAAAATGCTTGACCTGGCCTCGCACTTCGTCAGGAAACAGCACAGACCGTTGAAAAACATCTTCCAAACTAAGCCCACGAAG
>VNJO01001628.1:0-15267 GCA_008042535.1 Drosophila tani | reverse complement strand
GCAGCTGCAGCGTGCTGCAGCAGATGTAAGTTGATTCTGGTCCAGAAAAGATCAACGAAGGTTTTGTATGTAGTGTGTATGAGTGCCGAGCCGTGCCAAAAAAGATATAGACTACTTTAGCCAGAAAAAAGTGAAAAAAATTGACCCCTGGCAGGTAGCGATTTACCTGTACAAGCCCAAACCCAATTCTGATTTTTTTTGGGTCAGTTTACAGTTTATGAATGTATCTGTTATTTAAAGTAAAAATCATGAGGTTAGGTAATCTATTTTTTGTGTAATATTACCTGAAAGTCAACCAATTTCCCCTTTTTTTTGGTATGATGCAAAAATGGAAACAAAGTTCGACTTTGAAGGCTCATATCTTCTACAAAAAAAAATCTTAAAATTGATTTTATTGGAAATTCTGAATCGATGGGAAATTTCCTGTCGAATAAGTATGGTTTAAATCGTTTTTGCGACTACGACTTTTTTGATTTTAGCAACGGCTTTTGTTCGAGAGGCGCTACTGTGCGTCGTCCTGGTTAAAGCCTTGGTCAGCGATGTGAATGGGAGATCAATTCCTCGCTAAGGCCAAGACTTTTTTTAGTTTTTTTTGTTTGATTATGAATGGAACATTTTGGTTTTTTTTTATATGTATTTTAGTTAAATAAGTCCTAAAAATAAAAAACTATTATAGAAGAGAAAACGTTTCTTAGATTTTGATTTATTTTATTTAGTATCCTGACGCTACAAGTATATTACTTTTAAATTATTGCGTCAGTCACAAAAATATTTCATAACCTATTAAAGATATCTTAATATTAACAAGATTTATTTGACTTATTGAACTAATGATTTAGAAGTTATATTATTTATAATTATAAGAAAGTGTATTTTATTTGTTTTATATATTTGAAGTGTTATAAGTTTTATGTGTATGTGCTAAGATAAGTTTTTAGTTGTTTTTCGAATTGTAATGTGCCTCTAATTGACTTAAGTTGGTTGGGTAGCTGGTTCCATAATTGAATAGCGTAAACGAAGAATTGCCTGTCAAACCTTGTGTAACGTGCAACGTTTGTATAACACAGTTAAACCAAGATCAGAACTCGCGGGGCGCGCTATAGTATCCGGCTCTAGCTCGTCGGCTTTGGGGGTGGAGGTCTTGCTAGTCCAGATCTGGTAGTTGCTATTATTATTAAACAAGAAATTGAGCGTGCTTGCGACGGCATACAAAAAGAATCGGAAATATAGTAGAGGAACCATTTTAATTTAATTTGCTAAAAGTTGGTCTTTGAAACGAAATTGCTTTTCATTTGAACTATAATACTTTGTTTTGATTTAACCTTATAACCAAATTTATTCTAATTTAAACCATAATAATTCGCGTTCGGCTTCAGGGCAAACTTGTTTTATTTAATTGTTAATAAACTTTTATTTTTTTTGTTAACTAGTATATATTTTCCTAATATCTTTCAAGTTTAGAATGCAAGGTATAAATTAACCAATAATTGTTTTGATGCAACTCACATGGTTTTAATCCAACGCAGAAAAATCGATCTCCCGAGCGGTGGCTGTAAAAGAGCGACTCTGGTTCGCCAACGGTTAATTAAATACGCTGCGTTGCAATCCTATATTGGCTGCTATAAGACTAATTTCATATTAATTCCTACCTAAAACCGACAGCGTTACAAAATATTTTCTTATACATTTAATGTTCTTTTATATTCTTGACTTATTTACTCTAAACATACCTATAATTTAATTTACCATGCTTTACTCATTTTAATTCATTTCTTTTCTTCAGTGTACTTGTACATCTATGTAGCTGTGAGGCGCAAAATTTCACGTGCACTAGGACGGGCCCAAATGTCGCGGTTTTTAGGCCAAGTTAATCGGATATGGCCATTCGAGGCATAGCTGTGGGTCCTCCTTGTTCCCCTCGTTCACTTAAACTGCCCCTCCTGGGGTAGCGGCGCTGACAAAAGTTTTAACAAAAACTTGGAAAATTAACGGCTCTGGGACGGCTAATTAGAACGGGTGCTCCGCTGGCCGCGGCTTTATTCGCGAAGTTTTACAATCGCCGCTCTCAGATTTTGCCGCCTTTGTTTACATCAGGGGGACTATGGCAGCAGCGGTTAGGTCTGCTGATCCGCTTGAAAGGGGTGCTCCCGGGGACACTATGCGCATGCGCACGTCTCTCGCCGCCTCGGCGCGAGGGTGCTCCGGTGGGCACTGTAAGAATCCGTCGATCTTTCCGTGCTCGTCGGGTATGTCCCGCGTAGGGCGTGCTCAGCAGCACCCACAGCGGCTCCGGGTGTCCAAAGCGGCTCTCTAATCCGAGTGTCCAACGCTGCTCCCCCATCCGGGCGGATCGCAGAAATCTGCCAGACGAACGGCGTTAAAATAACCCGCCTGATCAATTGTAAACACATTGCAACTTACCTAGGCAGCTTGCCGTCACTACGAAGATGTAAAAAGCTCCTCGGAAAAATATATAAGCACTGACTTCGACTTTATTTTACTTTGATTTTACGCACTCGACTTAAACGCGCGCCCAAATATATAGCTTCAAGGGCATACTTTCAGGCTCAAAAAAAAAAAAAAAAAAAAATCTATAATTTTTTTCAGGCGCCGTTACACTTGCAAGTCTTGTGCGTACACTAATAATATTATTCGTCCGTTGCGAGGAAGAAAGAAAGGAAGAAAGAAGAAGATTAGGTAAAAAAAAAAATCGATCCAGGTACGAACATTTAGGTTAAAGATGCAACATTGTTGAATGTCACCTTAATCTTTTGCTGACTTATTGCGTCACAGTTTCCAAATATTTCAAGCCCATAAAAATGTGTTAGCATAATCCAAGTTTTGGCAATTAAAAGTCGGATATTAGTCGAAAGAAAAATCTGTGTTACGTACAACTATCGTAACATACCATATGCTCTCCCTGTATATGATCATTCCAAGAGAGTGTCTTATTAAAGAAAAAGCCTAAGTTACAAGCCTTTTCTACATATTCCAAATTCGTGGTTCCAATTCGGAGTATCGGTAGATGATAACTTTGAATATTATTTTTGTATATGACAATGCATTTTGACTTAACTGGGTTTAGGCTCAGGCCATTTTTCTTAGCCCAATTGCAAACACTCAACAAGTCAATATTACATACGTTTATACATTAATCAACTTGACTTAACGGACGGTTGACATACAACTCAACATAATCTGCATACATATGAACATTACACATAGACAAAACACTTGGCAGGTCATTAACATATATGGTACCCAATAACGGCCCTAATACAGATCCCTGTGGTACACCACGAGTGGCGACTCGAAACCTTCACACATTTTCCCCTACAGCAAAAGCTTGCTTTCTATTCGCAATGTATGATCTCATTAACTTAATAACTGTTAAAGAAAAGTTATACATGCGCTGCAGTTTCGTTAACAAAATGTCATAATTTACAGTATCAAATGCCTTTCTAAAGTCCAGTAGGGTTAATAATGTATCCCTACTGTTATCCAATTCCTGACGAATATCCTCTGCTATTTTGACTACTGCAGAAGTGCAGCTTCTTTTTTGGCGGAAATCAGATTGGTTATTATTCAGCAGATTATTATTGATCAAGAAGCTATTTATTTGTTCGGCCAATATTTTATCGAAAATTTTTGACAGATAGGGGAGGATAGAAATGGGTCTATATTCGTCAATTCTCCCAATATGCCTCATCGTCATGTTCTAACGAAACCGACGGCGAAGCCTGCACAGGAGCCGGGTCGATGGCGGATACTCGAAGTTTCCCTTCTCCGCCAGGGGCGGCACCTCCTCCACTTACTTCTCCTTGGGCAAAGCAAGGTGATGTGAGTCTGTGATCATAAGAGACTTGCATAAGAAGAGAGGGGTTGATAAGTCTGCCTCCGAGTTGGTAGAATCCGCGTCTCCAGGCTAAAAGATTCCAGTGGGCTGCAGTGGTCCCTGCAAGTCTTAGGGCTCCGGTCAAGCGGCTGGCTGCCGGAACCACGTGAAAACTTTATTGTTACTTAGCCGCAAATAGAAAATAAAGTCTAGGAATTTCATTTTTAGTCTTAGTTAACATTGTTTTGAATTTAGAAATAAATTTAATTTTCCGCCAAATTAAAACCAAAACGAAAAATAGCTGTTTCCCTTCAAGACAGTGCTAAAAATCACTTTTCCCTAGTAGAGACACCTTTTCCGCTTTACGTGATTCTCGTGCGATAGTTGGAAAAAGCAACGTTGTGGAGAAATACCCTTACACAAGCGAATTCAAAACAATTAGCACCACCTAACAGGGACTCAGTGGACAGGTACGAATTAGAACTACATTCAAGAACATTCATTGTCAAAAATTTGTCAGTTAGATCGTCCACATTTACGTCATAATTTATCAGTGATAAATAAGCAATTTTATTGGCATAAATCTATTTATTTACATGCACCCTTTCAAACTTAAAAAGTCCGTACAAATAATCAGTTCTATCCCCAAATCACGAAAATGGCGTTAATTTTTTTTCGGTAATTTTCTATTAAAGGAGCCCCTTCCAAAAAAATTAAAAAAAAAAACCATAGATAGGGGGTGCTTCAACGGACATTTGGGTATACAAATTATGTTGGGGACGCTCTTAGTTTAGTCAGAATCTATCTTTAAAGTTTTGCCTAATTCCCGGTCGGTACAGTGGTCTGTAAAGCTTAAAATGTTTGTCAAATTGTGCTTAGCGTAAATACTATATAAGAGTATGTCGACACTTTGCACACTTTGAATACATTTATGCGTGAAATATAAATAATACGAAAAGTTGACAACGTAAAATACGTAGTAATAAACGACTTTTCAATATTAAGACGTACATTTGATTATACAAATTATAAGGAGAATTTTATAGTAAAGAACATACAGTTTGATGAGGTAAGAGAAGAGTATTGCGCTGCTTTAAGTAATCTTAATTAATTCTATTTTTAATTAAAAAGTCGTTAATTACTACGTATTTTAAGTTGTTTTAAGTTTGTTTTATTTATATTTCACGCATAAATGTATTCAAAGTGTGCAAAGTGTCGACATATATAGTATTTACGCTAAGCACAATTTGACAAAAATTTTATGCTTCACAGACCACTTTACCGCGACGATCACACAGACAAGCGCTTGAATTTTGTGTATTCATAATTTGTCAGTGTGCGTGTTTGCTACGGATTATGTATGGGAATTTGGCTAAACTTTAAAGAATTATTGTGACCAAACCAACATAATTTTTATACCCAAATGTAAGTTGAAGCACCCCCTATCTATGTTTTTTTTTTTTAATTTTTTTAGAAAATTACCTTTTTTTTCTACGCATACGATTTTTTAAAGATTTTTTAAAGTTGTACACAAAAAAAATCTGCTCAGTTTACGTTTATCATTTCATAGCTCGAGTTGTAGCCAACCAATTTACCCGTCGAATGTTTTTTTTCAGGTAATTAACTAACCTTTTGATTTTAAAACACTTTATGTATATTGGATAAGTACTTTGTGTGCTATAGCTCGATAAACTTGAAAAAAAGACATTTCAATCCGTTAACTCAAATGTTAACATTCTGCTAGCATCCTAAAAACTCGAAAAAAATCCGTTGGAAAATCAAAACGTGTTTTTTTATGAACTTGATCGCCCAAAGTATCAAACAGTTCTACAACTCCAGAAATCCGTTGAAAAATAGATTTATCGTGGATTTTCAAAGTAAAATAAAAAATTTGTTCAAATTTTTGGTCAGATGACTACTAGATTAAAGGTACAGTGTTGGACAACGCCTTTAGATGGTCTGTTAACTTTGTTAGATGTGATAAACAGTTGGATTTAGCTATGAAAAAAAAAGCTACATTTTGTTAAAAAAAAAAGAAATATTAACAAAATTAAGTTTAAGTAAGATACAAACTAAATTATCGCATTTATATACATACAGCTATTGCCAACTAATTAGAAAGAAGACCAGCATAGGTGGTTGAAGTAAGATAATAATTAAGTAATAGCCTTTATATTTGATTTGGGTCATTGGTACCATTAAGGGGTTATGCGGCCTCGCGCCCATAAAACGTGGTATAAAAACAAACTCTTTTTTTTTGCAGAAAAAATATAGCAGGAGTATTCTGTACAAGAGCGCCCCCTTCAAATCGATATTACTCCTGACTTTTAGTTGAGATGGGGTATAATCAAAAGTTTTATTTTCCAAAGTTGCCCTGCTAACTTGATGGACATGGCATTTGCTTATTAAGGTACAATGCCCGACTCCTTTTGGGTTTTGATTTACCCAAACCACGCCAGTTTTCGAAAACATTTAATGCCAATCTTGGCAAATTATTGGAGCTTTCAAAGCAATCTTTACATATTTCAGTGTCTTGTACTTCCTCATTCTCAGACATTTTTTTGCATATCAAACAAGTCCGTGGCAGTGCATCCAAATAGGTAATCGAAACATTGCTCATTTCCGGACTTAGGGACTTAATATCCATTAGTGGGTCCATGAGCAAACTTTGATTATCCGATTGCTTTGGTTCTAAGACTTACCGGCACGCTCCGGTTTTCCCTTTATTTTTTTCGTTTTCGTTTTTGGGCGAAAACGTACGTTTTTGTTTTAGGTGCTCCGGTTTTCACAAACTTTTTGTCATCGTTTTGCTATCGAAATATTTAATAGTTTTTATTGCTCAAACAGATGACTTGGATGTTTTAAGAAGTAAACGGAATGCTTAAATGCCTTAGCCCTTTTTAATTGTTTGTTTTAAAGCTAAATAAAGGCAGAAATTGTTTATTTATCGGTCCAAGAAGGCTGCCACCCTTTCATGGTATGACTTTTATACCTTTTTTTATTATTTTCATTCATTAAAATAAACTGGTTTATTAATTAAACCTTATTTAATCCTCCTTGAACATTATTAATGCCCACCTTTTAATTTTAGAAGCATTTAGACCAAATTGTTTTGTTCCACCAACAGTACCGCAGCACTGTCAACCAAAACGAAAGTTGCTGTTGCCGACGTCAAATATTTTGTTGGCAAATTCGAGGTGGGGTCAGAAATGAATTATTTAAAAAGTAAATACGAATTAGATTGATCTACTGATGGTGTGAAATGAACATCAATAGACCAATGAGTCAACTATTTTTTTCCTTTTGCAATTAAGAACCGATTTGATGTAGAAAAAGGCACAAGACAAACCTGCCCGTTTTTGAAAACGAAAAAATCTTATGAAAGTGAAAACGGGAGCAAGTGTCCCCGGGAGCACCCCTTTCAAGCGGATCAGCAGACCTAACCGCTGCTGCCATAGTCCCCCTGATGTAAACAAAGGCGGCAAAATCTGAGAGCGACGATTGTAAAACTTCGCGAATAAAGCCGCGGCCAGCGGAACCCCGTTTAGTTAGCCGACCCAGAGCCGTTATTTTTCCAAGTTTTTGTTAAAACTTTTGTAAGCGCCACTAGCCCAGGAGGCGCAGTTCAACTGTACAAGAGGAATGTGGACCCAAAGCAAAGCTATACCTCGGAGGTCCACAGCCGATTAACTAGGCCAAAACCGCGACTTTAGGGCCGTCCAAGTTCACATGAAAATTTTTCATAGGGGTTAGGGAGAAACAACTGTTGAATTTTCATTCGATGTCCAGCCTTTTCCACCTACGTCAGTGATCCAATGCAGTGATCAAACTAGCAAATAGTTTTGTTGTAAAAGAAAGCAATTCCAAATTTATAAATACATGTGCAGTTTCGGCCAAAGTGTGCCACACACATACCAGATGTACAAGTACACGGAAGAAAAGTTTTGAATTAAAATGAATAAAAATATGTTAAATTAAATTATATAATAAGCGATAGGCAGTAACTCAGTGTATGGAGATATGTTTAGGGTAAATAAATTAAGAATATAAAAAGAAATTAAATGTATAATCAAACATCATGTAACGCTATCGGTTTTAGGTAGGAATTAATATGAAATTAGTCTTATAGCAGCCAATATAGGAATGAAGTGTATTTAATTAACCTTTGGCGAACCAGAGTCGCTCTTCTTCTACAGCAACCGCTCGGGAGATCTATCTTTCTGCGTTGAATTAATACCATGTGAATTGCAACCAAACAATTATAGATTAATTCATGCCTTGCATTCTAAACTTGAGATATACAAAAAACACTTACTAGATAACTAAAATAAAAATGTATTACCAATTAAATAAAACAATTTTACCCTGAAGCCGAAAGCGAATTATTATGTTTTAAATTAAAAGAAATTTTGTTATAAAGTTAAATCAAAAGAAATTTTTTTAGTTTAAATGAAAATTAATCTAGCTTCGAAGACAAATTAGAAGCAAATTAAATTAAAATGAATCGAGAATGCACTGAGAGAAACAAAAAAAGAAATACCAGCGAACTAGTATGAAAATATAAGTCAAATGTATTAAAATTGTATTAAAATTTAAGGTCATATTTCCTCTACGCATACCTATTAAATACTCTATTTATTCTACTCATAATCATAATAAAAACTTAAATGAATTTAAAAATTAAATGAAAATTGCACTGAATTGAATTGAACTGAAGAACAATGAAGCCATAGCTCATATGATCCTCTCTTACTACATTTGTTTATTTTTAAGTTTATCTCGAACTTTAGATTTTAACATAGGTTATTAAATGAATTCTAACCGAACTATGGAATAATTATTTAGCTGAACTCTGCAGGTGATTCTGCAGTCGTAAGGGTATGAAAGGGATCACTCCGGCAATACTGGAACAAGGAGCGGTCATAGGTTGGGCGTTTTACATGCGAGCGTAACAACATCCACGTCTCGCTTACCGACTTTCTCCTCCTCTTTCTTTGTTAAACTTTCACTATCTTTTCTGGAATTAGTTTACATTTTCCCGGTTCCTCTACTATATTTCCGATTCTTTTTGTATGCCGTCGCAAGCAACTAACAGATCTGGACTAGCAAGACCTCCACCCCCAAAGCGGACGAGCTAGAGCCGGATACTATAGCGCGCCCCGCGAGTTCTGATCTTGGTTTAACTGTGTTATACAAACGTTGCACGTTACATAATATGTATCTGTTTAGGCACTAAATTAAACAAATAGACAACAATTAGCACGTATAGATAAATAACATAAAATTGCACACTTAAATAAATAGATACTTCGGATAAAAAATAAAATAAATACTTTAGAATAAATCAATAAATAATTTCAATAAATATTTAATACTAACTATTAGGTCTTGCTTGCTGGGGCGGTCTCAAGTTTTTTTTTTTTTTTTCTTCGAAATTTTACGGCCACGCTGTCGGCCACGCAGATGGGACGGGCACGGGGAGCGGGGATCTGGTTTCCCGGGCCAGGTGAAAAGGTTCTCGGGGACCCCTCAGCGTATCGGCGGGGACGAGGTTTGATCCTCTGAAACCCATATTTTTTTTATTATAATCCTAGAGTTCCATTTGAAACGGACTCACATTAAATTTTTCTCCCTCCTGTCTGCCTCCTGGATAGGTGTTTTGGATCCTTCCTCCTGGGGTTGCTTTAGGTCGCCCCAAGTCTAGCGTTCCTGGAATCACCACACTTTAATTCAGTGCCTATGCACCCACTCACTTTTTCAACAAAAAAAAAATAAAGGGACACTGGGTTATTTTCTATGTTCACTCCGTTTCCGTCGAATTTTCTGATCTAACCCAATTTGCGTCGAAATTGCCCTATATATGGGTTCGGTTTCCTCCGGTTCCTCCGATTCCTCCTTCCCACCTTTATGCTTCTCTCGCTCGAGGTCGAGAACCGCATTCAAGGCCATGGCTACCGCTCTATTCCTGCCTTGGTGTGTGTGGATGCACTCCATTTCAGTGAGCTCTCGCTCTCCGGCGATCGACACAGCCAACCTAGCGCCTAGGGTCTTCTTTCCCCTTCGGCTCTGCCAACTTGCTTTTGTGCGCATTCCAGCCGATATTTTCTCTGCCAATACCTATCGACCTCCTTCGAATGCAACAGTTTCTAAAACTCCAGATTCATCAAAATATTGGGTTCCTTATGACGCCATGAAAAGCACACGTTCCTGAGGTATTTTATCCTAGCAATGCCGAGTCTTCCAAGGGAACCCTAGTCTTTGGAAATGCCACCGTTTTCTGCGGCTCCAGGCAGTCATTGAAAAGAAGTACAGCCAGACAGACGAGCGTTTGCAAGAGATTTTGAATGAAGGGTTGGTTTCCCAGTGTAACATGGATCCAAAGCAAATGCGAAAAAAAAATGCCTAACATCTAAAGAACATAATGTCCAAATTTGACATCGATCGGAGCAAAAATAACAAAGTAATGGTTAGTTGAACGGAGGTCATTCTATGTTCGATGTATGGCCAGTCAAAACTTTAAAGCGCTCCCCTGAAAAGTGCCATCTTCAAAGTCGGTGTACACGATTACTAAAAATCTACTTGACCAATCGTTTTGAAATTTTGCACACAGCTTCTGCAACTAATTCTCCAGGTATCACCGTCGTGTTATTTTTTTAAATGTATTTTTTATTATATTTTTTATTTAACAATTAAACATTTTTTTTTTAGTCAAGAACTGAATCTTTGATTTTAAACTTTCATGAAAAATCGAAACAAAATCGAAAGATGAGCAGAAACCCAGATTTTTCTCGATTCCCGATCGAGAATCACACATTAACCATCTACGCCAAGGCCCCGTATAATTCCATTGGGCTTAATGAGGCTTTGGTGTCAAGCAGCGGAAAAATATAAAATAAGTTAGGATAATAAGGTATTGCTTTTCAACTGCTTGCTTTACACTGCAAACTGCTTTGTAAACCGCTGGCTGAAATGGATCCACCATTTTCCCGGTCGAAAGCATTACAGATTTATATATATAGAAAATTTTAAGTTATACTGCTATTTAAAAATGTAAAGTTCACTTACGATGAATCCGGAAATATGAAAACCTTTATATTGTTCCTATTTTTTAATGGACTCAACCAGTGCTGAAATTCATCAGCCCAATTCATTACCGTACTCTTTGGACAAAGTACTAACATCTTGGAAGTATTTAATTCCTCATAAGACATCACCGTATGAAGCAAAGCAATTAACTAGAAATGCAAAATTTATAACTATAAATATATATTTATCAGTTTTCATATATGAGATATTTTTATTTTACCTGAAGTGTTTTCCCCAGACCCATGCAGTGGGCCAAAATACATCCAGATCCCGAATTCTTATCAGTATGATCTATGCCGCCATAACAGGAATCATACATAAATTTAACACCATCTTTTTGATGAGGCTTTAATTGCTTAACTATATCTCCGTCAACTGCAACAAAAGTATTGGTGCTTTCAATGTAATCCAGTATTAGATCAGATTTATTCATATATGTATTTCGGTTTTTAAGGGCCTTTAAAAGCCCGGAATTTTTCTTTTCCAGTCTTCGAATTCTTTCATTTTCATTTTTTTGTGCTGCTCTTGTTTCTATAGCCAGTTGATCGATGCGCAGCATCGGTTTGATAAACCTAGATTGTTTTACTTTATGTTCAATATCTGAATCATCACTTTCCGAACTGAGGATGATTGATGACGGGTGTTTCATCTCAGAATCAGAGGGTAATTTTGAAGTTTTAAGACTACCCATGGTAATAATAGTATTGTTTGCTTCTAAGTTACATTGTGATTCAGTTTTGATTTCCTTGATTGCATTGAGGTTTTTATTTAATTGTGCAGAGCTTGAGAGATTGTTAGCAGATTTAAAAACATGGAGAAACTTATCAACAATATTGGTCATTATGTCATCCACATCTGATTCTGAATCTTTTGAATTTCCGTAGTTGCTCTGATTTGAAAGCCCAGAATCACTATTTGAGTCATTTAAGAGTTGATGCTTTATTTGCTCATTGTAGCGTGATATAAATTCGACCTCCGATATTATATTATTTTCATTCTAAAAATAAATAATAAGTATGTCACAAATAATTCTGTTACTGTAAATGTAAACTTAAAATTTTTGTTTTCCAATTTGGAATATAACTTACATCAAATTTTGGTTCACTTTCATATACATCCATGTCATCTTCCAAGCCGGGGACTAATTTAAATTGACTTCTCTCCAAAGATTTTTCGTTAACCTTCTTTTTTAACTGAATTTGATTTTTATGCCGTTTGCGTATGCTTAACACATTTAAATTTATCAATCTAAATTTAAAGAAGTAATTTCAGTGGTAAGTATAGTCTATTAAAGTAAATTACTTTAATAATTAAATTAAATTAATTAAAAAAATTTAAGAAGTTTTTCACTCAAAGTCTATGTTTTTTGATATTGAAATAAACTTGACGGGATGGAGCAAAATGCAACCCCGAAAACATAAACTACACTGGGATTGGTAAAAATAGCCCCTCATAGATATTTTTTTGTGGCGCTGTGTTTTTAATTCGTATCAGTACTAACCAAATTTCAGTTAAATTAACAAATATTAACTATTTGGCATTTTTTAATGCTTATCAAAAATTAATCGCTACCCAACATTGTGATTGAACTTACTGTTTAACAGAAAAATACCATGTGTAACATGAGAGAAGTTATGTTTTGGTATAAACTAAAACTTGCCACCAAACAAAGTGCAGGGGATCGGAATGGCCAAGCGATGCTTTAAATTCCTGTTTACATTTTTAAATAATTTGTCATTTTCAATTATTTTTAAATAATTTTTTTTTTTGTTTTATTAACTACTAACCTTCACAAAATTTGGTATCCCAAATTTTTTGAGTTGAATTTTAATTGTTTTTGCTTACGATCACAGTACAAAATAAGAAGTTAGAAAGCAACCCGGGACCCAAGCGACTGTGCTACATTAAAAGAAAATTTAAAATTAAACGAATAAAAAGTTCTGCTATCATATCCCACACATTTTTTTTAAAAACAGAGGTTACCCTGTCTCTGTTCTGCAGTTTTGCGCCATTTTGCTGTCCAAAGTGGTTGAAGCATACTTAGTATGACAATCGCCGTCCATCATGAAGTAATGGGTGCGGCCCAGAGGTCTTAATCAGGGGTCGCACAGTGCACGGTGTATACTTCCAGTTAAGCTAGAAGCTTGAAACGTGGCATACTTTCTTATTATAGCAATTATAATTTGTAAGCAAAATTTGGAGTCAGTACGACCACTTCTTCCATATATAAAATATTAGAATTTTTTTTACAAATTTTAAGCATTTTTGAGATATGGCAATTTTTTATGTTTTCAGAATTACGGTTTTAACTTTATAAAAATCTATAAGAATCGGACGACTATATCATATAGGTGTCATGTCAACAATCACAAGATGTACAAAAAAAATTATAACCTTGTTGTTTTTCAAATTATTTTTATCTATTCCGAATCATTGCCAAATTTTATTATTGTAGAAGTACCATTAAATTGTATAAGAATCGAAAGACTTTATCATACAGTTGCCATAGGAACGATTGGAAACATATTAGAAAAAAGGTCAACATAATATTACATTATCGTTCGATTATCGTTTTTCATTTTAAGTGAACGGTCGTGTTTTTGTTTTCGCCTCGTATTTGTGTAAATGGTTTGCTATTAGGGGTTTTATTTAAAGCTTCTAGTTCACCGTTTCACTTCGCATGTGCATGCAGTCACTAAAATGTCCTCTAATAATTTCTGATGAGGACCCTATTATCGCTTGCTTGCTTTGTGATAATTTTGTGCACGCCAAGTGCACAATATCGGCTGACACAACTCGCTGAGGGTTCTCAACAAAACAACGAAATAATTTTTGTAATTTTTATAATAGGCCACTATTTACTTTTAATACATTTCTTATATTTAACTTATATTTTTATATTAACAATTTGTATTCTTTTTTTTTAAATAAAAAAAATATTTTTGAATTCTTTAAAGTTAAAATATATAATAACAAATCCAAATATATTTTTTTTTTAGTTATTCAGGTGTATATTCTATAATGCTTTTATTGAAAAAAGGGTGGTTTTTAGTGTAAGCATTTATTTTATTTATTTATTTCTTAATATCGTAGTGCGACAAGAATAAACTTATATTTATTGCACTAGTCAAAATAGACACACATATTATGAGTTTGTTGTAAATAATATTTCTTAATCTAACAATTTACTTATAAATATTTTACTGACATTTTGATTTCGTTAACTTATTTCTATATCATTTTTTTATTTATTTTTATTTTGTGTTTTTGTTTCATACATATATTATCATTATTTTCGTTTACTATTTCTGTTTGTTCTATTTTAAATATTCATTAATTTTTAATTTAAACTGAGTTGCGCACCTAACAGTCTATAAGTTATGTGGGAGGTTGTTCCAGAGGCGGATAGCATTGGTAAAGAATTGTCTGCTTGAAGTTAGAGATTTATATCTTGGGCATATGAAATTATTAGTCCTTGTGGATGTTGCAGAGCTGAGCTTACTGTAGAGATACGGTGGTTGACGAGTTGTCACAATATTATGGAGATATATAAGAGTCCTATAATCTATCCACGAGGTCAAGTTTAAGTCAAGTAGCTTACTGGTCAAGTGGGATACATGGTCAAGTCGATTTAGTTTAAACACATATCTAACTATAGAATTTAAAGCTACTGTCAACTTTTGCACATCTCTAGTGTCGCAGTGACCAAAGATCTCAACACCATAAAAAAGAGTGGGAATTAGAATGGCTTTTGATATAAGCATCCTGATTTGCTGTGGTAAAAAGTCTTTTGATGTAGCGAGCTGACGCAACAAGCCATATGTTCGACCAGTTGCTTTGGAAATATGTTTACTCCAGCTCAAGGTATTATTAAATGTAATGCCAAGATTTGTTGCCGACTCCTCATATTTTATAGGCTTCTTACTGATTTCAAGGCTTTCTAAACATCTGGTTTCTATTGGCTTTTTACTAATTACTATGCATTTAGATTTTTAAGGATTTATGCTTAAGCCATTATCCTTCGCCCAGTTGTCAATAAGATAAAGGACATCATTACTTTTACTTACACAAACATTTAGTTGATTAACTGGACTACTAACATAAATCTGAACATCGTCTGCATATAAATGTACTTCACAACCGGACAAGACACTAGGCAAATCATTAACATATACAGAAAACAATAATGGTCCTAGTACAGATCCCTGAGGGACTCTCCTACTTAATTCGCTGAAACTTGATATACAATTTATAGAAACTACTGCTTGCTGCCTGCCAGCAAGATACGACGAGATGAAACCAACAGCACTATTTGTAAAATTGTAAAGATTTTTTAGTTTAGTACT
>VNJO01001626.1:0-13710 GCA_008042535.1 Drosophila tani | reverse complement strand
AAGGGGTCTCCCAAGTATAACCTCTTTCACTTGGGTACTGGTCGACGCCAGATGGTCGCCTTGCAACCTTCGTAGACACTTTCCTGTGACCTGTGCAACAAAAAGGGTTACGCACTTCACCCAGACACTGCCAGCTTTCCTACTCACTTGAGTTTGCTTAAGCTCCGGCAAGTTAAATTTCTTCGCACTCAAATTTGTATGCTGTCCGCTTGGACTTAACTCTTATTTAAGATTTGGTCTGCGAGAAGCAACTCCAATACTTGTGCACTCCACCGGATCTCGATTTGAAAAGAGTTTAGCACGGAAATAGGTGGAGCGACCTAGGTTCAGGCTTAGCAGCAGCGAAAAATTTCCTAATTGGAACAAGAGCTTTCCAGATCTTCCCTGGCGCCGCTATGAGCTATCTGTTATATTTTCCCTAAAATCTGTTCAGGCAAATACCACAAAAAAAAAAATGCAGCTCACGAATTTTATGCACATGCACTAAAAGCTCGGCTTAAAAGTTGCCAAAAATGTTGTCTGCTTTTGAGCTGAAAAAAAAACTTGGCCTAAAGCTTTTATGATCTGTAGCCTACTTCTAGGTAAAAAAATGTATCTCGCGGCTCTTCAGTCGCCACTACAAAAAAAAAATCAAATCAATAAGTTAATCATTAAAGAAAATAAAATAAAAATAAACAATGTTGTGAGCAGGCGACTCAACCTGCTTGAGCAGTGGCGGAAATTACTGCGGCGTTTACAGGGCACTTGCCTCTTTATATAGTACTTCCGTCAGTGTAACCAAAGAATTTTACTATTAAAAGTACTAAATGGTAGGTCGTGGCGTTGCCAGATGGGAGCTGTGCGAAACGTGTCTACCGATATTCGTCCGTTTTCCCGCCAGTGTGCAAAAATCGTAATCTAGAATTTAGCAGAGCAGAAAAAGTTCTCCTTTTTTAATTTGTAGACATTTTTTGTCTCATTAGACAAAACGGTCTCCCAAAATCAGGCGTGCTCCGGTTTTCACTTTTGTTTTTCTTTTTCGTAATAGACCAAAAACGTACGTTTTCGTTTTTAGGTGCTCCGGTTTTCACAAACTTTTTGTCATCGTTTTGTTATTGAAATATTTAATCGTTTTTATTGATCAAACATATGACTTGGATGTTTTGAGAAGTAAACGGAATGCTTAAATGCCTTTACTCTTTTTAATTGTTTGTTTTAAAGCCAAATAAAGGCAGAAATTGTTTATTTATCGGTCCAAGAGGGCTGCCACCCTTTGATGATATGAATTTTATACCTTTTTTTGTTGGTAAAAATACCATTTAAACATTGAATCAAACTGGTTTTTTTATATTAAAACCTTACTTTATCCTCTTTGAACATTATTTTTTTCCCTTTGCAATTAAAAACCGATTTGCTGTAGAAAATGGAATTTACTTTTTTCGACAAGACAAACTTGCCCGTTTTTGAAAAAGAAAAAGTTTTGTGAATGTGAAAACGGCAGCATCGATTTCTTGTTTTCGAAAACGAAAACGAGAGAATCTTGTGGAAGTGAAATAAGGGAACAGTACCAGCGTAACTCTAGCCAAATGAATGCTTGAAATAGGTTGTACAATCAGAGTCACGCATCCATTAAGAACCAAGTAGCTTCGAATCAGTCCACCAGTCCAACAATTTGGAGGCAGCAGGAGTAACTGCGGCATCCACCGCCACCACCCAGATGGTGGTGAATTATATTTGGTACAAACAGAATCCCTAGCAGCAGTCGGTAGAGCAGCCCTTGTCCTGTTCGTCGATCCAGGAAAGAATGTTGCACACCTAGTACATAGGAGGAAAAATAAGCGATGATATGCAATTTATATATGTACATATGTATTTCGCTTATGGAATCACAGCTGTATGTGCACACGTATTCTCATGCATTCCCAGTCGGACCTGGTTGCTTCCAACAAGCACAGTTCTATGCGTTCTCTGCGAGTAAAGAACAAAGAATATATTTAAAAACATGTATTTTATTCAATTTGAAATGTACACATAATATATATAGGTTAATTTATTCGTACAGTAAAATCTTGTATGTGACTGGTGAAGAAATCCTGCAATTATATTGAAAATAATAATAATGTTTTTTTATACAATAATTAAATAACGTTATAAAAATAATAAATTATAAACTCTTACCGTAAAACGCAAATATTATCTGAGATAAAAATGTTATAATATTATGACCTATAAATAAATTAAATCTGAAATGATAAATATTATATGTTATATATTTAAGTATACATACCAGATCTGAAATAAAAGTAATATATTATTTATTTTATTAGGTCAATAGCTTACCCTATTTTGTTAATATATCTGAAACTGAAATGAATTAACTTATGTAATAATAGTTTTGCTTACCTTGCATACTTATTAAAATGAATTTCACAACTGCGTTAAGCAAATTTCTTAATACAACTGAAGCAAGTAACAAAGAAAACGAAAAGCCCAAGCGCGTGTTTTTTCATTCTCTTTTCATTTATTTGTGTGTATATATATTTTTACGATCTAAGAGAAGCGACAATCGCAGTGATATGATATAAAAATAGAGAAGCAAACAACAAGAAACGTTGGTTTCCGATAGAATACATATTTATGCGTTCTAAGAGAAGCGACGATTGCACGGACCGGAAGCTATAAAAAAAAAGCCGACCGTTCGGGAAGCGCTCGGGTAATTTACATCCAAAATATCGTATATTTATGCGTTCTTAGAGATGCGAAAGTTGCACATAATATTTATTTTATAACTCATTTCTTCGCTTCTAATATACCAACAAAAGAACACTTGTTATTGCATACAACTAATATGTATTATATCATAGTTCTGGCAATTTTTGAGCTAGAATATGCGGTATATAGAACCGTTGCAGATGCGTTCTGTTGAACAACAAGGTCCGACTGGGGAAGCTTACATTTTTTTGTTAAATTGAGCTTAGCGTAAATACTATAATTGTCGACACTATGCACACTTTGAATACATTCATGCGTGAAATATAAATAAAACAAAAATTTTACAACGTAAAATACGTCGTAATTAACTACTTTTTAATTCCATTTTTTTTTTATTCAATATTAAGAATATATTATATATAAAATTATAAAGGACCTTCCATGCCCTTATTTTCGTTCAATGTCAAAATCAAAAATCAGCTGTGCAAAATAATCTATAATAGGCAAAAAATTTTGTTTTGAAAAAAAAAAAGCGCGTGATGCTTTCGTTCTCTCTGAACTAATGATCACAGCAATACTCTTCTCTTACCTCATCAAACTGTATGTCCTTTACTATAAAATTCTCCTTATAATTTTTATACTCAAATGTACAGTGGGGAGCAAAAGTGATTCCACGATCAACATTTTCATGTTTGAAAGCGCATAACAAATAAACGAATGAAGAAAATGACAAAAACTTTTTTTTTCTTAAATATCTAATTTATTTGAAAGAATAAGACGTAGATAACAAAATAATTAAAGAAGCAATGGCTTAGTTATAATTCAAAAACAAAAAACAATTGCATGTACTCAGTATTGCACCATCCGTTATTCGCACATATTTTTGCTGTTCTTACTTTATTATCAGCAATTGACCGGCAGATTTACCGTTAAATGTATTTTTGTGTTCGTTATTCGTTGTCACAATTCAGAGAATCACTCATTTCCACAAGTTTGTAGTTAATTTGTTGAATTTTGAACTTGTTCCTGAAAAATGAAGAAGATGTCTCCAGAAAAAGAAAATAGTATTGTTTCCCTGACTAAAAGTGGCTGTTCGACACGTACTATTGCTGAGAAGTAGTCAAGGTGCGGAAAAGACAAAATGTTTGTGAATGGTCGCCGTTGCCTCCTAACAGACTTTGACGCTCGACTTATGATGTCCAATATGAGGAAATATAAGCTTTTAACGCCAGCAGAGGCTTCCAAGAACATAAATAAAGGAGTAATTCGATTGACAGCTAGAAGAGTGCTGTGTAAAATTGGCTACGTGGCAGCTATGAAAAAAACAAACCAGCTTTATCCGAGAAAAACGTTAAGGCTCGGCTAAAATTCTCAAAGACTCACATAAACTGGACAGTAGAAGACTGGAAACGGGTCATCTGGTCGGACGAATCCAAGTTTAATCGTTTTCAATCGGATGGCAAGCAGTACTGTTGGCGTAGACCCGGTGACAAGCTTCAAAGGAATCCCGTGAACCAAACAGTAAAACATGGAGGAGGCAACATAATGGCTTGGGGGTGCTTCACGTTTCGGAACGTTGGACCGTTGCACAAAATTGACGGGATTATGCGAAAGGAAGGTTATTTAAGTATTTTGCAAACCCATCTTTCCAATTTTCTTGACCAGTGTGCGTACCCTGAGCATGAAATCACTTTTCAGCAAGATGGGGATCCCAAGCACACTGCGAAAATTGTAAAAGAATGGCTCGGAAACCATGCCAAAACGTATAAAAAATGTCATAGAAAATAAGGGTCTCTAGACAAAATATTAATAATGATTTGTTTTGATTTTTTCATAAAGAGTGCAAAACTGAGTACATGCCGTTTTTTGTTTGTTTTTAAATTATAACTATGCCATTGCTTCTTTAATTGTTTTGCTATCTACGCCTAACTCTTACAAATAAACTAGATATTTAAGAAAAAAAGTTTTTGTCATTTACTTCATTCGCTTTCAAACATGAAAATGTTTATCGTGGAATCACTTTTGCTCCCCACTTTACGTTTAATATTGAAAAGTCGTTAATTAATTCATATTTTACGTTGTCAAATTTTTGTTTTCATTATATTTATTTTATTTATTTACTTTAAGCCAAAAATCATGACTATAGCTTATATAACGTTTTTTATGATTGTGACATTTTTATGTGAAGTGGTCGCGACCAAATTTTAAAACAAAATTTCTTTGCGTGCAACGGATTAGAATGCTGTCCCAAAATTTGGTGGCTCTGGCTCTTATAGTCTCTTAGATCTGTTGACTCATACGGACTCATACGGTCAGACGGACATTGCTAAATCGACTCGGCTGGTGATGCTGACATACTTTATATCAGTGGTCCGCACCACTACAGTCAAATGCCAACATTGCACTTGTATGAGTGAAAATTGAACACACTATGGCTAGATATGAGAAAAAGAAAAGCTAAAATTTATTGTAATATGGTAAAAAAAATAGCTACAACCTAAAAACTAGCTATTTACCGCTAAAAAAAGCTAAATCTAGCCACACAATTACAATTTGTCTGCACTGATTCTTCTGTTCTCTTTTGTGCATACTGTGCGTTAGCGCCCACGGGATAGGGCCGTGTCGACCGCTGCTTTATATGGTCAGAGATGCCTCCTTCTGCCTGTTACATAGATTCTCGGTTTGCACGAAGTTATAATAGCCTTGTACCCTATGGGTACTGGTGTTAAATTTGATTTATAGATTTTCAAATGTGGTAACTATGATATTAAGAACTGGCTTTGTAAGTCCGTCCCAAATTTAAGGATAGCTCAAATAACTAGAACTCAAAAGGATCTACGAAATAAATATTGCCGACTGCACCCAACCAACTTGGAAACCCAAAATAAAAAGTACGTTTTTTGTTTTTTATTCGTGAAAATACAATTTCAGTGTCATTAATAAAATTGCACATGTTGTCGTATTTGTATTGAAATCACCAAGAGTACACAAAATAAAATGCTAGCAAAAAGGACATTAAAATATTTTGCACACATACAAAACTACTTAAATGTATAAATTGTTAAAACTCTGCTCAGCTTTCATCATAATTTCGTGCTTGCCCCGTTGAACAGTCCGAGGGCAAGCTGGTTCAATTAATCAATCAATTAAACTAGATCTATACATACTCGTTACTCATTCACTGTTTGTTGAACCGCAGCAAGAAGTTCCCAAACCAAAAATTACGCTTACATAGCTTAAAGAACTAGACAACTTTATGCTTATCGGTTATCGGTTGGCCTATGGTTCCATTGATTTTACGCGTGCTCCCCGCGTGGTCCCTCATGACTTTGGGGTCAGATTAGCTCCAGACATCGGCGGAGTAGCGCTTCTGAGCCTCCATCTTCTTGATATACTGCACGGCGTCAGCCTCGCTCATGGCGCCCTTGGTGGACAGAATTTTAACTAAAATGTTTCTAACGTCCACGGCCATGTTCTTCGCATCTCTGTTCGAACATTAAAAAGGGTAAAAAGGGGTGATTATTCAACGATATTCAACGACAACATTTTCTCTTGCTCTCTCGCTCTTACCCGCATATGTAGAAGTGGCCCTTGTTTTCACCAATCACATTCCATATCAGATCTGCGTCCTGCTCGAGCAAGTGCTGAACATATATCTTCTTGCCCTGGTCGCGGGAGAAGGCAGCCTTGAGATTCAGCGTGCCCTTCTTGACCCACTCCTCCAGCTCAGCCTCATATATGTAGTCCTCGCTGCGCTTGCGGCAGCCAAAGTACAGAATCGACTCACCCACCGTCTTGCCCTCATCGCGCAGAAACTGCCGTTCCTGGATGAAGCCGCGGAATGGCGCCAGGCCCGTACCCGGACCAACCATGATGATGGGCGTCTCTGGCTTTGTGGGCAGACGGAACTGAGATTTTCGTATGAAAACCGGCACCTTTACATCCTCCTCGCCGCCGCCCTGGGGCTGCTTGTTCTTCAGGTAGGTGGTGGCCACACCCTTGTTTGTGCGTCCCGTGGGCGTCTTGTACTCCACGAGCACGGCCGTCACATGGACGTCGGTCGGATGCAGCTTGGCCGACGACGAGATGGAGTAGTAGCGCGGCTGGAGGCGCGGCAGAAGCTCACAGACGTGGTCGATGGGAGGACGGCACGACTTGATGTCCTCTAGAATGTGCACAATGTTGCGGCAAGCGTCCTGGATCCAGCTCTGGTACTTTTCCTTGCCTTCCGGATTGATGGATGCCATGCTGCGCAGCAGCTCCTTCTCCTTCTCGTCCGTACAGTACTCGGCCAGCTCCTTGAGAATGTGAGTGCGAGGAATGGCTGTGATCTCTAGGTAGTGAGTCAGCGCGGTACGGTAGGTTGTGGGGCAGGGGAACGGATGCTTCTTGCTGCTGTCTGTATCCGTGTTGATCAGCGAGAAGACCGTGTCCAGATCGGCGTTGCAAAGCTGACCCAACTTCTCCACCAAAGCCTTGTCGTTGACCGGATACATGGCCACATGGTCGCCGGCATCGTAGCGCATCTTGGAGCCATCAATGCTCAGCTCGATGTGCATGCAGGAGCGGCCACCGCCCTTGTGCAGCTCGCGGTTGACCTTGATGGGCGCCAAGAAGGGATTCTTGGCGTCGAAGGGCGGCCGCTGGTTCTGCATAGAGTGCAGTCTAGCGATCTCGCCAGTGTAGATGCGGTCTGGCTGCACGTCGGGCTGCTCCAGCAGGCGATACTGGCGGATGAGCACCTCCTCGCCGCCACCCTCAATGCCGAAGTGGTCGCAAACGGCAGGCCAGAAGCGATCCTTCCACGTAATAAAGTCGTCCTCAATGCTATCGCAAATATTTTGAGCGTCAGAAGGGGTACTTTTGTGGCTTTGTGGCTAACAACAACAACTTACTTGGCGTCATCGTCGCCCAGTCCCAATTCGAAGACACGGTTGGCACCCAGCTCCTCCAGCCGCTTATCCACGTAGATGGCCACCTTGTTGTAGTGCTCATAGGTCTTGTTGCCCAGGCCAAAGACCTAAAATATAGAAAATGGCATGGACTGTTACTTGGCTGAAACTCGACGGGGCAATAGTGGCGGTCAAAATAATAGCACATGTAGTCGTTTTTTTTAAGAGCATATCGAAGCCTTAACAATATATAACTTTCTTTGAGTAATTCAATAAAAAAAGGTTACAAATAAAGGTTTGATCTCTTTTAGTCATGGTTGGAATATAATATTAGATCTCTAATCATAAAATACCCTGCAGAGCGAACTATACTGGTATTTTGTTATATGTATATTATAATTATAATTACACATTAAAATGCTTCAATTCACTTTGATTAAATTCAACAAACTTATATCAGTTATTAAGCATAAAATTACCATTTAGGCTAGTTTTCTTTCCTTATAAATTTAAAATGTGTATAACGGTATTATCATTAGCGCCAATATACAATAATAAATAGCACAATAAATATATTTTACACTTGTCGCGCTAGAATAATAAAAAGATAAAATAACAAAAATTATCTAAAATTCAAGTTCTCGCTTATGATTTTTATTATTTAATGCAAATATACATGTAATATTATTATTTATTACCTGTTATTTTCGAGTTAATGACCAATGAAATGCGAGGTGAGTAATTAATAGAATGAAACTGGGTGCTATTATTCTGACTGCTGCTATACGTTGTCTGATGAGTGCCCCCCTTCCACTAGCCTCCGCACCGTCGCAGTTTTATTACGTAAACTATTTAAAAGGCCGCGCAAAGATCGCAGCCGCGGAGAGCGGCACGCGCCGAGGCGCAGTGTCGAGACGGCAAGCGTGTTTAGCATTTTTGTAACTTAATACAATTTATTAATCTATCAGATGTAACGTTTATTTGAATTCGCGATATTTGTAAACAGGGGAGAGCAAGCACGTTGTCTGCGAGAAACGTACTAAAATTTCTCGCAGTAGCTGCCAGACAGACAAAGGCAAACTGCTACGGCACTGCGAGCCGCACAACGCAATTGTGAGAAGACCGATTAGCCCGCCAGTTTGAATCGCGTTCGATAAGCACATTTCAAGCCCTCTTTGCTGATAATGTTCTTTAAAATAATGATTGGACTTTGATTAAAACACAGAGGTATGCACAGAATAGAATTAAAGGAGGAAAATAGTTTTACGAAGCAGAAAATAACAATATCTTTGGCTTGGAGTTGTTAATATCTTTTCAGACCAGTTATCTGTAAGGGACAGATATGATGATGATACTGAATGATACAATAACTACATATAAAGTGGTGTGATACTAATCAAACTCGAGAGTCATGTATATACAAACTCGAAATAAGATTCGAAACCTATCGAGCTATGAGAATAGTATTCCTGTAGTTCTAAAATAAGTATCCCTTCCGCCTACTTATACCTGGGGTAATATGAATATAAAGTTAATGTTAATGGTATTTTAGAATATCTATACATGGTTTCCATTTGTAAAACACTTCCTCATACCTTCCACGTGCAATTTCCATCTTTTCATGATTAGAATCACAGACAAATTCCTGTCTGTAGACTATATTTTATAACACTTTCTATCTTGTTTTATTTCACCTTTAGTAGAGAGTTTTATTTCTATCTAATCTTATCAAACCACATTACGAAAACTCTACACAATCTACGAACTGTGACTGTATAATTCGCTAATTATATTTTCTAGTACCTAATTTTAATCAAAAACATAACCGGGATGAGTCACCTAATACCCATATTAGCTGCCAGTCAAGCTGAACAACTCGGCTCCAGTTCCGCCATGAGTGCCCCCGACAATCTAGTAATTAAGATCTCTTCCCCGTCGAATCCAATGCCATTTCGGATGTTTACTATTCGCTTACATCAGCTGTGCTGTATCAGAGCACAACAAACAACTTAGAGTACGAAAATAGGCGCGATTTCAGTAGTTGCCCGGCTGGAGAGACCTCTTATCGGAGGGCAGTGTTTGATAAGCGGACGCGGGTTTGGCCGCGTTTGAAGGCCAGAGTACTCGTGTAATCGCTGCGTGCGTTTAGATAACACCCCCGAACCGAATCAAATGCTATATCGCTGAAACTCACCGCATAATTGAGCCCGGTCAGGTCAACGTCGCCGTTGGTTATCCACTCGTAGAACTCCATGGCATTGTCCGTCGGATCACCCTCGCCGTAGGTGGCCAGGCAGAAGACAGCTAGCGAGTTGGAGATATCCTTCAGCTGCAGCAGCTCCTCCATGTCGCACTCCTCGGGATCGGCGACCATGCCCTTGAGCCTGTAGCGGATACCCTCCTTGGCCAATCGGCCGGCGAACTCCTCACCGGTTCCGGTCTGCGAGCCATAGAAGACGACCAGGCTGCGTCCGGATGCCTTGAGCTTCTTAATAAACGAGTTGTCCGCCGCACTGGTGGTGCATACTGTGGTTGGTCTGGATAAAACACAAAAATTACATGTTAAGAGATCTGAAAACTAACGATAAGGATTAATGGAATTGGGATTAAGTCAGGCTGCTCAATTAACGGTCACTTAAACTATGTGTAAGATAAGATTTCAAAAAAGTCACTGAAAAAATCCGAATTTTTCAGAATGCAGTTTATCTGACCAAGAAATGTTAACTGGACATTGAGAAACTGGCCCTTAGATTCCGCATTATTGTGATTCTGTCAAATATTTGCTCTCAAAAAGTCTAAAAAACTCGACTTACTGGATGGAATAGCTGCGCGCTGGCTCCTCCTCCTTCTTGCGGCTGCGTAGGAAGTAAAAGGCGGCTCCCCCGATCAGAACGGCTAGCAGGGCCACATCCAGCAGGCCCAGGAAGGGTTCGTCTCCACCAGCAGCGGCTGCTCCGGCTGCTCCCTCAATCGTTTGCTCGCTAGCCATGGTGGGAAGTTTGTGACTGAAAAAAGGGCACACAATTCATGGCGTTTAGTTTTCGCTTTGCATAACATTTGTTCACTCGCATTTGCATGCCGCGCACTTTGGACACGCACTCTAATGTATTCCACGTAAGCCAGAGCCATAGCCATAGCCATAGCCAGAGTCGGAGCTAGAGCCAGCGGCAGAGCGAGAGCCGGAGCATATGGGATATTTTGCATCGGCTCTGCGTCTAACGGTAAGACGCTTCCGCACTTGTCTTAACGGTACACGCTCCAGCTGTCGCTCTCGCTCTCACTGATCGTTTCGTCACACTGCCGCTGACATTGAAAACGCGCAGCAAAATCGGATTTTAATCGGTTGTACCTTGGGTGCCGTTGCTGCGGCTGCTACTTCAGTTATTACGCTAGCGCACGTCAATCCAAACTGCAGTTGTGCAATTAATCAATGAATTATATTCTCGGTGCTGCGACGCGACGTCTGCTTCGGTTAACGGCACACTGCTAACTGCTGGTCGGCAGCAACACGCTTTATGCACCGCGCTTATCGAACGGCGCCGCCCGCCCGCCGACGCCGATCGAGAGATATGATGAAAGCGACAAACAATTTTTTGTAATGTGCTACCAAAAATATATGCATACTAAGCCTCGTGAATCAATTAGCTTTTATAGGTTCCGATTTTTATCGGAAAAGATAGTCTGAGAGAAAGATAGTCTTTAAATATTGAGTAGTATTCAATACGGCAATTAAAAAGAATTGTTGGAAATTAAAAATAAAATACCAGCCTTCGGGAGGTAAAATCGCAGTGACAATATCATATTTTGTGATAAGCATTCTTTATGCATTGCGGTTATCGAACACCGCCCTCCGATCGAGATACATGACGAAAGCAACAATTGATTTTTGTAATATATACTAAACTTCCTCGTGTATCGATAAGCTCTTATAGATTCCGAGAAGTAGCAAAAGGCAAATCAGATCTAAAAATGTGGAGAGGTAATTATTTAGGCAAATACATTTCCGTACTCAAATCGTAATTCATACTTTGTGACAAGTAATTAATAGTTATTCAAGTCTTTATACACACTTCCGTGAGGATTGAACGTGCCTAGGTGAAATACCCTTGTGCTCATTCCGCCCATTGCAATCTCTACTAGAGATAGCTGGGCTTATTTTACAACTATATTTTAATGATTTACTTGTTTCAAAAAAACAATTTGGCTGTTCGGAATGTGTGATCGCTGACCCCAGACCGATCCCATCTATTGTTTGTGGGTTTGTTGGGGAATTGCGTATCGCAACTGTCGAAGTTGCACCTTGAATTGGAAATTGACTTAATGCTTTAATGTTGCTAATGCGCCGTTTCGGCTACGTGTGTGAACTTTGCATAGACCAGCACTCGCGTAATAGTTCTTGTTGCTGTGGTCAGCAAATGGCAGAAAATAAATATTAAACAAATGCCTGACGGGCGGGGTGGGCAAGCGCTAAGCGAAGCTTATGCAAATCGCCCATGGTAGCGTCGTCCAATTCCAGTTCGAGGAAGGTGTACGACGGCGTCGTGGTCAATTGAGTGAAGCAACATTGACGCCAGCGAGCAGCAACTGCGAGCAACAAGTGGAGGAGAATTGGTGAATTTTTATAGGTCACCTCGCCGCTGGCGTACTATGGACAATAATTTACTTCTTGTTCGCATAAATCCATTACTAACACATTTTTAACACATGGTATACATGTGTTTAGTGAGCCCTTGCCAGGCGACAGACATGACTAGATCGACTCGTCTGTTGATGCTGATAAAAAGAAGATATATGTATGTATTTGCACATAAGTATGTACATATTTGATCAGGTCAACAACTTTTTCTAACCTAATGCAGGTATGCCTGTACAAGACAGCTAGACACAACAAACATTTTCTAGTGATTTAAAACAGTGATGCCCCGGAAATACATTGATATGTTAGAGTTGGTTAGATATGAAAGAAACACATATTTTTTGTAATATTGAATCCCAAATAGATATGACTAATAAATACCTATTTAAAATGTAAAATAAATACTAAGTGAAAACTTGTAATACACCTTAGTTATATTGATTTCTAACCATTGTGCTTACTCACCACCAAACAAAGTTTTTGAATCGCAACTAAACAATCGGCCGGTTAATGACACACTTTAAGTAGCGATACAAACACGTTTTGCCTCCGTAATGCTGAAACTGACTTAGTAGCTGCGAAATTTAGAATCCCCTAGCCATGATGATAATATAATAATAACACCATAAGCATGAGTTGGCAGTTTTAGTTAGCACACGAGTGATTTTTCTTATCAGAAATTAAGTTAAGTAACCAGAGGATATGTTTAGTTCCATTCGCGTTTTCCTACAGGGTAACTGTTTCAGCTAATTCTAAAGTTTAAACTCGAGACATAAAACTCGATATAAAACCTTAACTGCCTATAAGCGTTTGATCTAAAAACATGAGTATACAAATGAGTTAGTTGATAGAGGTGACCCAAAAAAAAAAAATGACACGAGACCTATTCTACCACAACAATCTGAATGTTTCGGCATGCTATCATAATAATAGAGGGTTTAAGTAATATAATGATTCATATAAGCCTATTTTGCTTTCCTAAAATACGCTACATTTAAGAATGAGAATTGTGTGAGAGGAGATAATGTGCTAGATTATATAACAAATATACATATATGTACATTTTCGTAATCAGCATCAGCTGCCGACTGATTTGACTGTCTCACGCATAACATGTGTTCAAAAAGATTCATAAGGAACATTACGAAAAGAAATAAACAAAAATAGTTCAATTAGTTTAATTGAATTATCTTAAGTTGTTGGGGTCTTCAATCCACAATGATAATAAGGGTACGGCAAATTTGTGTTATTCATTTAGAATACTGCATTTTTTTAAACAAATACAACCGCGTGAAAGTCTGTTAAGACAAGCTAGAACTAATCAATTCCGACACACATTTATTAAGAATCAGACTGTTTCTTTTATTATCCCGGTGTTATGCGATAGGAAAACGTTCCAAAAGGTCAGACGGTAAATACTAAATATTATTAAGCGCTTTACGACTTATAAGAGAGCAAATAAGAGAAAGTAAACCCATGGATTCTAGTCCA
>VNJO01001625.1:0-41995 GCA_008042535.1 Drosophila tani | reverse complement strand
GGCCAGAGATGGGCGGTGATAGCCTGTCCGACTCCGTGACTGACACGTTTCAATATAGACTTCCGACGGCGCGGCGCGGTGCTGTGCTCTTTTACCTTTCCTCCGGCGTCTCCATGAGCTCATCGGGCAGAACGTCGTTCATGTCGCCCGTGGTTTCTTGCATGGGACTGGAGCCCAGGTCAATCGACGTCATTCCTTCCAGCATTGTCATAGTTTACACTAGTCTGTAGTTGTGGTTGTGGTTGTAGGCGTTACTGTTACTGGCTTTGTTGGTGGGTGGCACTGTTTTTTTTTTTTTTTCTTTTTCCCCTTGACTTCGTTTGCCGTTCGCCTCGCGCACAATTACTGTTTATCGATTTTAAGTCAAAATAGAAATTCGGGTTTACAGCTAGCAACTGTCCGTTTTGATTTGCTTTTGCTTGCCGCGGTCTTCAGCCCGATTTCGTATTCAATTGACGCAAAATAGTTTGCCTTTGCTAAATATTTATAAATAGTTCAGGGTGCTTTTTCTCGAAAAAAATATTATGTTAAACTTTGTGTGTGGGCAGCTTGGTGGCCAGACTTTTGCGTTGTACGGAAGCCGCGCGTGGAAATGCAAAAATAGTTCTCCTTTATGCCTTTTTACTGTTCGCTATGGGTGACTTTATGGATTTATCACCGATGGATTCACATATAGAATTGGCGCCAGCAATGGGGATTTGGTTCGGTGCACGTCCGTTCGCCGCGAGTGGAGCTTTTCGATTGAGCGAGTTGGCGGCGAGTGGCGCTGCTCTTGAATCTTTTTCGCCGAACCCCCCCAACGGCATCTGAACAGCACTGAGCAACAAAGCAAGGGGTTTTGGCTTGGACGTGGGAGAAACTCGAGTGATAATACAACACTTTTATCTGCTGTACATCTTAGCCCAAGAGCCTACTATATATTAGATATATAATATATAGAAGCAAAGGCTTTTTCTTATATTAAAAGTTTTCTGTTCGATACATAAAATAAATCAAATTTAAATAAATAAAATTACCAAATATATTAAACTTTTTAAAAAGAATTTTAGTTATTTAAAACCAATTTATTTTTAATAAAAAAAAAAGAATTATTAAAGTCTTAGAAAATTGTTTGACAATTATGTAAACTACAACGGACACTAGAGAGTTTAGAAAAGTTCGAAACCTTTGTAGCTTAGTGTAGCAGCAGCCCCCTCGGAGAGAAAGGCATAGCGAGAGCGTGAGAGAGCGGCGCAGATATCGATGTCGCCGTGAAAGGAAGGCGAAGAAAGCTCTCGCACTCTCACTCTCCCACTGCGATGCTCGTGCGTGCTCTCCCACCTCTCTCTGTCAGCGGCTCTCACTCTTTGAGCGTGCGCCCTTTCGGCTCCTCAATGACATCAGTTACAACACCAAGCCAAAGAGGAAGAGCCAAGAGAGTTGGTTGCAAAGACAGTAACAACAATGAGCCAAGGACATCCCGTTAGCCGCTTTATTTGCACTAATGTCAGTTGGGGCTAAAACAAAACTGTCCAAAAAATGAAATCAGTTCAAATGTTTGCCTTGTCGGTTGCCAGCTAAATGCGCAAAAAACGAACACACATGAATTCTATTTCGGCTCTTCCTCCCACCCACTCACCCATACATATAGCGAACTTGCGTACGCGTGCAATGTGCAACATTTCCATCAAAGTGGAATGCTAAAACAATACCATTACCGTAAACAACAACAATGTTGAGTCATTCGATTAACGTAAAATTGGAAAGATACAATTTATATTCTCTGACGAAATGGGAAAATGGCATTCCAAATATAGGATTTCGGACCATCAAAAATATGTTTTTTTAATTAATATCACATTCATACTACAAATTCGTATGTATTTCCAGTCGAAAATGGCATTCCAAATATTGGTTTTCGGATGAAAAGCTATGTAAACAATTATTGAAATTATTATTCAGATTTTCTGCTGAGCATCAAAAATATGTTTTTATAATTAATATCACATTCACCCTACAAATTTATCGAGTATCAAAAATATGTTTTTATAATTAATATCACATTCACACTACAAATTCATATGTATTTTATTGAAAGAATTCAATTAATAATTTTTAAATAGTAAATACAACCTGCTAATTCCAATTTTTTGTTGAGTAAATATTAAGTTTTATAAGGCGAGTATTAAAAATATGTTTTTATAATTAATATCACATTCACACTACAAATTCATATGTATTTGCATGTATGGTGACCTCAGACTGCAATTAATCGAAGACGCCGACAGAAGAAGAAGAAGCTGCACAGTGGGGTGCATTCCCCCCGCACGCACTCAGATAAAAAACTCGTCCAGGAAGCGGCGCCCGCTTGTCTCCACCCCACTTCATCCACTCGCCCCCTCTGCTCACCGAGTCGGTTGAATAAATTAAGATGCCTGAGAGATGTTACACTTAAATGTCTACAAAATGTGTGCGCGACATTTGTGCGGTTTCATTCAATGAACTGCAACGGTTCGATATTCTGATTATACTGCCACCGACCGATCCGGTTACCTGGCGGATTCCCACTCGCAGTCCCGTCCCCATTCCCATCGCGTTCCCACTCCGATCTCAGCTGTCAGTTTAATTATTTTAATTAGCAGAATCGCCAATATTTCTGGCTGAAAAATGCAATAAAATAAAGCCAGACGACATTTATCATTTTTATATGGATAATTTTGGGGAATTACTTTGTTGTAGATCGCTCAAGCGAGCGTATTTAAATATTTTTAGCTCGCTTTATTTGGTAATATAAATAATATATATTTATTTAGCATTTAGGTAATTATTTTGATTTAGATCACTTGAAGTTTCGTACCTTTCGAGCGGTTATCTATTCTTTAGGATGGCCCATCTCGCTGGCGTTCGTCACAGACATTATCTCTGCTCATATGAGCATTTGTAAATATTCATAAATATTTACCTCAAAGCTTTATTTTTTTAGCAGCCACGTAAAATGGAAAAATAAATATTTTGTGGCTGATTTTAATAGTTCTTTTTAGAGGGAAATGCATTGAACTTTAACCTGTGTTTTCTTTATGAATATAGGAACTTTAAAATATATAAAAGAACAGGTTTTGAAGTTACCAATAGCATCGAATTTATATTGAAAACATTTCAGCGAAATTCTTGGCAAGTGTTAAAATAAATTTTAGGGATCCTTACTCTCTATAATAGTTATAATAATAATATCATAATGGTACCTATAAAGCGTATATGCCAAAAAAGAACCTAATTAAATTAAAAAATACAACTTCAAGCCTCGATTGTTTCAAATTGAGCTTCATAATAATACAAAACTAGCTAAGATAACATTACAAAGTATATATAAAGACTCCTTAAGGCAACATAACAACGTCCAAGACTTGTTAAGGGCCCCTTTTCCTGGCCATTAAGCGTAATGAACTCTTTTTTTAGACCTGCCCCCCGAAATGAGACTGACCCAAGGGGCTATAAATAAGAATATTGCCCAGCTGGGCCCTTTGGGGATTTCATCATGCAAACTATGACGCCACAGCTACTCATATTCATACGTCACAGTCGACAGTCGAGGACGTCACAGGGAACAGCCCAGAAAGCACTTGGTCCGTCGTCCAATTAGCATTGTGCAGGACGATGGCCAAGCAAGCACTTTCCTTGTGCCACGCCACTCCACTCCACTTCTTGCCACTTCAATTCAATTCAATTTGTGCCCGAGACCGAGCTCCCCACGGATTGCGTGCCACGGGTCTCTAAAATTTGGACAAGCGCCGGAATTTACATAGAGCAAATGATGGCGGGGATAGGCATTTGCTAGACGGTTAAGATATTTCCGGCATGCTCTTGTAATAAATATGCTGGGCCAAAAGGCTCGCTTACGAGGTGTTTATGAGGAGCGGGAGAGGTGGACTGACGGACTGCGAGCCATTCTGCGTGTCTTTCCGGCGGTTTTATGAACTGCAGATGACACCGCGTAATCTGAAATCGCTCGAGATCTAGCCGATAAACCCATAAAAGTCCATAAGTGATCGCTTTATCTGTGCAAGTGCCAGCGATTAACAATCAGGGAATTTATAAACTGTGGATATTAAGATCTTAATCAGAGTTTCCTCTTTCAGATAAATTCTTTAGCGATTCTGTCATGAAAATGAGTTAATCAGGGGTGACCCAGAAATCACTAGGGTTTTAAAAACACTTTGAAATGTGTCTAAAAGTATGCAATAAAATGTTACAGCTATCATAATCACTGCAAATATGTTTTAAAAATGTTGTAGCATAGTTTTAGGTATATTTTTAAGTGATTCCAACACGATAGAGATTTCTGTAGCACCCTCAAATATTTTAGACCCTATACATGAAAATTAATTAATAATTTGACAATCCCTTATAATTTATAAAAGATTTTATACTCATAAGTAGCTCCTCAATAAAGCCTCAAACTCACCTCTCTTGGTGCTCGATTCCCTCTACTCCCTCGGATATGACATTCTCGTAAACTCCAGTGCGCGGGCGATCGCTGAGCAGATGCTGTCGGTCCAAATCCCGCTATTTTGAAAGATCAAAGAAATCCATAAATTAGTAAATTCAGTTACTGGAAAGATATTTAAATAAAACTGACCTGAAGCTGTGCCTGCAAACCGCTGCTGTAAGAATTCAGGCTGAGACCGTTCATATCCCGAGCTCCATACTCCAAATCCGAGCTGTTACCTTCCATGTCGTGCGGACTCACGTCTGAATCGTCGTCGGCTAAAGGGAAAAAGAGATGGAAAATTAATACATTGGCTAGATTTTTGAAAGATAAAATAATATGTTCTAAAGGATTGGTAAATTTTAATCGTTTTTCATCCTGTACGGAACTTTTCTCGGGATATATGCCAAAATAATATTATGGAGACTAAATTTGGCATTTCTAGATAGATTCTCTCTTAAAAAAGCATCTTAAATATTCTTCTGTATATTTCTTTGGAAATACTTCCTTATTTCATATTTCATCTTCATTAAAACATTCTTTATTTTGAATATATTTTAACATGTAGGCTTTATGACATGTTAATCCCTATGTATCATCTTAAGATTATATTATAAATCTGTTTTTTTGGTTGGAATTTATGATCTTTACACGAGAACTCGAACGAGTTGTTTATCATTCTGCGCTGGATATCGATGATCGGCGCAGGCCTAACTGTTATTGCACTTTTTTTGTATTATCTTTTCCGAACTTCGGCGCTGCGGAATGTGAGTTGAACGGAACACAAGCTCTGGCCAAATGAGACGACAAAGCGAGCGGTGGAACGCACACGAGCGCTGAGCAAAAACTGGATGCTGACCCCCCGCCACCCACACAGACACACACACGCAACAAGCTCCCCGCTCTGGGTCTGCGTCTCAGGAGAGATCTCGCGGGAGAGATAAAGTGATAACTCTGATAACGCTTGGCTGCGGCTTTGACATGATTTAGGCCCAAAAAGGAACACATATACACGACTGAGTGACACTCGTCGTGATAAGCAGGAGCTCCGGAGCCAAGTTAGCTAACTTGTTGTTGATAAACTAGCAATTAATACAAATACGAAAATGTTTTGCAGATTTTATCAGCACGATTGAATAACTAAATGTAATTAGAAAACGTTTGTAATTTATAGGGAGTTTCACTAATCTGCATTTTGGTATGATATTTAAGGTTTACACATTATATTTAAACAATAAATTTTGTACTTCTTACAAAATTGTTGTTAAGTATTGTAACTTGTGGCCTAATTAAAGGATTTCCTATCAGACACCCAAATTGTTTTTCAATTCGAGCCTAAATGCTTAGTTTGGCAAATTTTAAGGCAATTTTGCTTTAAGCCCATTAGAACAAAGAAAAAAAAAGTCAAACATAGTAAAATGTTCAATAAATATTTTAGTTCAAATACAAACACTTAAAAAATAAATATTAATTAAAACAAAAATAAAAACCGAGTATAAAAATAAACACTTTCGCCTTTTTATAAAGAAAATTAGTAATATTTCACAGTATCTGATGTTTTAGGAGTATTTTTCTAGTATTTTGCTGTATTTTTAAGGAGAAAATATATAATAATTTATTTATTAGCTTTCGATTTAAACATTAATTTTCCCTTTAAGAAGTTATCTACGAATTGCACATTCTTTCTACATGAATAGGTAATGTCTTTTACACGCGCCATTACAGTAACATCCCAAAAGTATGCAACGAAATGTAGCACTCAGCTTGCTGTCATTAAGCACAAAGACGAAACTGCGACATCGCCTGAGAAATGCGTCTTAAAAAGCTTAAATTTCACAATTTCACTTTCACAACAGTCTTCAAACTTGTTAAAAACAATTTCCTTGCTTAAAACACTTACTAGTAAACTATGAAGTATGTAAATTGTTTACGCAAATCACCAGTAAGTCCGAAATAAACCAAAAACTGGCGACCAATCGAATACAACTACTGCCAAGTGACCCGCACACAACCGACTTTGCGACGTAACTGAAGCCCCACAAGTCGAACAGTCAGTCAAGATACATAGCTGACGAGCGAATTTTTCTCCCATTTATTCCGCGAGTGCGTCTTTCTCTTGTTTTTTCGGTACTAATCTTATCGACAGCCCACAATGGAATTGTATATACCTCATACGGAATCATTGCCAGGTGATAACACAGTCTTTATCATCGACAGCCGATTGATAAGGCGAGCGATGAGCAAACAGTGACGGAGGCGACAATCGCCAAGCCACAATCTATTATGGTGCACAGCAAGAAAATCAAGATACCGATCAATAGCGATCAACCTTTGGCTATTTAATATAATATTTTCCTGGACTTTTTATTAGATTTATGAGTAAGAGGTAAGATCATCTTCCTATGCCTCATAATATATTTAAAACCCCCTATTTATATTTTATATTTAATTAATTTTTTGTACATTTACTCACCCTGACGATGACGCATGTGTACACTGTGCTGGGGATTGCGGATAATGCGTATCTGGCGGTCGGGATCCGGGTGCTGTGGCTCTCCAAACTCGCCGCCAATGTCCTTGGGCAGCTGCCACAGGGCACTGCGCTCCTCCAGCTGATCCCGAGGGAAGTACAGTGGGGCCAGGACCTCGTAGGTGCCACGCTCGTTGCTGCCCACGCACAATATCACAACCTGCAGGGTGCACTTGTCCAGATATCGTCGGATGGTACCTGTTTATAGAGATAGCAAGTGTTGAAAGATCGGAAAATGGAAAGTAATAAGAATATCACTCACGCAGGGCAATGTGGGCGGCCACATCCGCGGGAAAACTCTTCTGGTGGGCACTGATGTTGCACAGGGCGATGGTGTGCAGGTTCAGCTCCTTCGCCTTGCACAGGACATTTCTGGAGAGAGAAAAATTGAATTAGAATGGGATTTAGAGGGATATTTTAAAGAATTATGCTTAAGATTGGATTATTTTTGGTTTAGATAAATAAATAAACCTATTTCCCAAATTTTTTACCAAGGACTGTGCCTTGACTTTTCTATTTAAACATTAAATTTAAAACTTTATAATATAAACCTAAAATATTTTAATTTTCGTCTCTTACCTGTAACAGCAGTGCAGTGTATTCTCAGCAGCCGTCTTGAACTTTTCCCTGTAGGCAGGTGCCACCGTATGCAGCACGTACTTGGCGGGCAGATTGTATCCACGCGTGATGCGCACATCCCCAGTGCGGCACTCTACAAAGAAGGTATAAGATATATGGTTTAAACAGATCGTAAAACCAAAAGCACTAACCCTTGACAGTGGTGCTCAGCTCCTCGCGCAGCTGGTTGCCAGCCACGGCGAAGATGCGCTCCGATATGCTATTGCTTTCAGTCAGAGTCTCATCGCTGGTATTTGTGATGGCGTCCACATCCAATGTGGTCATGTCACCGTCCCTAAAGCGTAAATAAAGTCAGTAAGTAAGCAAGATCATCAAAAGATCTGAGCTTGAATAGATACCATATTACAAAGCGATTGTTGACATCTTTGGACAGGGGAAACGGACTGCGGTTGTGCCTTGGTCCGCCCAATGATGAATAGTCCGTGATCGGCAGCCGTGTGTCTGTTTTCTGTGAGCCACCCCAGGTGGCCAGGTTATCCAGTTTGATGAGCTAAAATATCAAACAAATTTAACACCTTTCTTCTAGGTTTATATTTCAAAAAACTTACACATGGGCTGGAGCTGGATTCGAATGCTTTGAAGTCCACATTTGAGTTCGTGTCGAGACGCATCGCTCTGTGGAATAAAACAAGAGGCAAATGGAGTTAGTTAAGTCATCAATCAATCAGTCTTCAACTGCCTTAATTCAGATATTCCCCAACATAACCTGTTTCTGCTCACTCAATTTGTTTACAATCAACTCTTTGTCCGGCTAAAGCCAGTTTCAGCCCGTACAATCTGCGAGTGTGGGTATAAGTTATCTCCGAGTGCTCAGAACTCCGCGAATGAATCACAACTGAAGCTAGTCAACACCTCTCGCCTTATTTCTAAAGCCAAAAAGGCAGTGAATGAAATCTATAAATATTTACTTTCTAATTGTCATCGTTAGTTGTCATCACGTAGACGGAAGATCTTAATTCGCGGGTAAACACAAAAAAACTTGAAGAAAAACGCGCTCAAATTGTGTTCTACAATGAAGAGAAGGGTGTGTCCATACCCAAACCCATTTTTTTTATAATAATGCGAATTATGGCAATGAATAATTTAGCATAATAACCATAAATCAACATTTAATTTAGGTAAACTAGAAAATAACGAACCAAGAACATCTGTTGGTTGGTTCTATTATGAACCAAGTATTTCCCATTGAAAAGAGATTTTAAATTAAAAAAAAAAATAGTTTTTACAATGAAACATGACTCTTTCTAGAATATATCAATCATATCAGCTTCCTATTGGGACATTTATAGACTTTTAAGCCTTTAAACTATTAACAGGATAAGTTTAGTTCCCCAAAAGTACTTAAAACAAAGTGCATTTCCAGGTAAAACAACTTCCCATCACTATTAGCTTATAGAACGTCGTAAGTTTAAGGGCTGCTGCAGTGAGTCTCTGTCCCCGTCACAGCCTCCATCTCATCTCATCTCTCAGCACCTGGATGTGCGTCACTCGAGCCGAGTGAAAGGTGAAAACAAAAGCAAAGGCTAGAAAAGCTGGCAAGTGCAAACTGCAGCTGCGCTCTTAATTGCCATATCAGACGCTCGAGGGCGGTACAGCGCCGCCCACTAGTTGAGCCCGCCGCCGCCCTTTGCCCTTTTCAGGTGAGAAAAGGCTGAAACCTCAAAATGTCCGATGCTGGCTTCCCAACCAAGACTGACCCAAATTGGCTCTTTGGGAATCGAGCGGCTATATATATACAGCATGGGTGTGCCCAACAGATCACGGGCATTGTCATGGATTTGTGTCGAGTGGTTCGGGGGATTGGGCTATCGCACACTGAGCAAAAACTTTCCACAGACACAGCGCACTTGAATAAACATTATGGATTTGTGTGTTGGTTATTTGGCTTAATTTAAGTGGTTAAAATCTAAGAAACAAAGCCTGATATTAGAGCTAAGCAAATATACAGAATAACTCATTCATTTTTATCAATGATCACATCAAAGTGTAAAGTTTTGGTTGAATTACTTTGGAATTATAGCTAGAGTAAGAAAGTATGTAAGTAGGTAATTACTACAGGTGACTCATTAAGCGCTTTAAAGTAAGCACTAAAAACTGGCCCTAATTAAAATATATCTGGCCTTAAAAAAACCTTGGGTTTTACTTTACTATCAAGTAAATTAGCTGCAAAAATAATTGCTTCTTTGTAAATGGATAATGCCAAAGTTAAGAGTTTTACTCAAAAAAGTTAAAGTTAGGGATGGCAGAGTATACCGATATATTGACATTGAATCGATATTTTTCGCGAAGACCGATACATAAATCGATACTTTTGACATTACTTGTATATTTATAACCATTTGTTTGATATTTTTTAGAAAAAATAAGCAATAGTATAGATATTTCAAATTTAAATACGATAATTATCGATATTTACAAATTTCGATATATTAAACTTAACGATATTTTCGATATGATTTTCGATTAAGTGCCATATTTTTGCCTATATATAATATCGATCTTTTCATATCGATATAAGTACAAGATAATTTAAGGTTTGTTTAAAAAAAAAACCATAATGCGAGCTTTTCCCTTGCTAACCTCAATAAGCCTCTCTTCTTTATCAAATCGTCCTTATTCAAAAGTCGTACCATATTTCAGGAATATAAAATGATAATTTTAAGTACAAAACAATATAAGGAAAAGCTAAAAATAAAGCTTGAATCAGCATGAATGGAAAATAACTTCTGTCTCTCACATCTCCTGACTGACTGAAGAAACTGCGAAGAATCTCTCGAATCTTTATTGGCATCTTAAACCCACGAACAACAAGTGCTGCTCAAGAGGGGAGATAAGAGAGTTGTAAACACAAAAACAGAGAGATCTGTGTACATGGCCTCCATTATGTGTATAATGAGCTCCATTCAGAGTGTCCCCGTATATGGTAGCTACTATAACGTCATTTCAATGGCCAGATCGGCCAACAAACGGCAATTAGGCACACATTCAAATGTTCTTAATGGGCCAAGAAAGCGCGGGGGCGTTGCTTTACGTGATCCGTTGTTGATCGGCGAGGCTTACATAAGTTTTGGCCAGGTTTGTTTTTGTTTTTATTTATATTTTATTCTCCATTGGGACAGACACCCTGTATACGAGTCAGACAGGTTTAACCAGCGATCAAAATTGACAAATACTTTACACATTACGTACGGTTGTTGTTGTTAACTGAATGGCAAATGACGTCTTAACCGAGTTGGCCTTTTGACCAGGCACTAACATTAATTTCCCTAAAGCTTATCGAGAAACAAATAAACAAAGTGCTTACAGTATGAAATGAAGTAAACACTGGGATCATCGTCTAGAAATTTATAGTTAAGAAGGAAAACTATCATAATTATATTTGTAACTTGATGAATCTGCTTTTGTCAACGGAAATCAAGTGTTACAAGATTAAATATTAACTTTTCTTAGGAGAAAACTTTTTTAAATTCACTTTTTGGATGGGAAAATGTATTATTACATCTATGGATAATGTGTTCAAGGAAAACAAGGCTCATTTATTATTATTATTAAATTAAACACTAATTAAATCTCTTCTACTTTCATATATATAAATAAATATCCCAACTTGCTTGCTTTACTTTGTGTTTTTCATTGTGATAAACTCATATATGTTTATTTTTAATTGTTTGGCTCAGTCCTCCGAAAGATATTCGCTTTAAGCTGTGGTTGCAACTATGCCCAGCCAAGTGGCAGGCCCGGCTCTGGCTGATAACTGGCTTGGCCGTAAAGTCCTCGGCTTGCATTCGGCCTGAGCAATCACTAGCCAGACCAGACCAGGCCAGAACACCCACTCAGACCACCTAAACCAACAACCAACAGTTACGTTACCCAACTGGCTAAAGTCCAAGGGAGGAGTGGGGCACATGTGATTCCCAGCTTTCCTTCGCCTCGCCTTGATTTGTCTTGCCAGTTGGCGTGCCCGAGTCAATTACATTATTTCAACTGTGCTGCATGACATGATTTCTGCCTCAACAATTCCTACTTTGCCCAGCTCCCCCTGGAGAGAGCTGAAGGTGGGTTGGATTCGGAAATTGTGAAAACTTGCAGGAGGCAAAACAACTTAAATGCAAATACCAAGGGGGTGAGTGGGGCGCATCGTATATTGGTTCGATGATACGAAAATCTGCTGAAGGCTAATACACTATAATTGGTTTTAAAATTGCTGGGCCAAACGGTAAAAGCAATAAACAGAGGAAGGACTAGGGTTCAATCCACTTAAAAAGTTTTTTAATTTAGTATTTCGAAGGCCGAGTAATATTGATTGAATATATTCAACAATATAGATTGTTGTGACAATAGATAAGTTAGAAGATGGAGAGATTAGATATTAAAGCCAACATGCATTGGGTTGGACTTGTTGGAGTGTGCCTGGGAAAATCAATAAAAATGTATTACAATTTAATAAGCTCTTGTCGGGCACATAAACAAAGCTTTAAATATTAATTTATCTCTTACAATTTTTAAAGAGTTAAGAACTAAGAATATATTAATAAGGATCATAAAATAAGGGGTCTACCTATTAATTTTAAAATAAATCTTTAAGAATATCACTGAACCAATTTTAAAGTCTTTCAATAAGGAATTAATCATGTTAGTTAGTAGGGAAGTTTATTGAGAGGAAATTTCCGATATCATATCATCGACAAAAATATGGCGCTCAATATCATATCGAAAATGTAATAAAGTTTGATATATCGATTATAAAAATATCGAAAATTAAAGGCTTAAGCTTTGATCCCTAAATACCCTTTCTAAGATCATTTTCCAGTCGATCATCGCCCTGGCCTCCATAAATGGGATTCGTTATGGTCCTCTCGACGCGATGCCCTTCGCCACCACCCGTTCTCATTTCGGCAAGAATTGCTGCCAGCAAGTTTGTTTACGCTACACGCTCAATCCGCCAAACTGTTGCATAATAAATGCGAAATTGTCGCCCACATGCCAAGGCCTCCATCGAGCTGGGCATGTTCCAAAAAAAAAATCAGAAAGTAAGAAACAAGAAGAAAAAATGCTGCAAAAATACAAAATACTTGGGTTTTGTTGGCGTCGTGGGGCATGTAAAACTACAGGGGCGACAGTGGCAGTAGTAGCATTCAAGGCATTACCACCGGAGTGCCAGCCAGCCAACAAATCCAACTGGGCTGCGCTTGGCACGGAGCGAAACCAAACGAACAAGCCAGCACACATATTAAGTATACGGCGTGTGGGCCTCTGTATGAGAGCAGGTTGTTGGCATTGTCCTTTGCCTTTTGATCTCTGGCTGGCCCCAGAGAAGCAGGCCAAAAGCAAATCCAAACACACAGGCAGTGCCAGTCGGTAAGCGGTCCGCGATTTGTGTATCTTTGGAATTTTAGCGTCAAGTCACCGCCGCCCAAATATTTGTTGTTTATATTTGCCTCGGATGCGTCATAGGCGAGGCCTAACCTCGTCGACAGTCGCGACTATATAGCCATATAGCGTTCCAATCATTAGCCAATGGCCCGGCTTAGTTCGGCAACAGCAAGCAGGCCCTGACGTCACCGAGATTAATTTCCCAATTCCCCATTTTCCCCCATTCCCCTATACCCCAACGCAGCCATTGTTAACGACAAATTGCAGCAATTTTCTGGGCATTATCTGCCACCAAATTGTGTCAAATTGTCGCACAGGAGGTCCCAAAAACTAATTATAATTTGCAGTAGTCAGCCGAACGAAGCTTCTTGGCCACATCCCACCATCCACGATCCATGGCGAATGCATTTATATAATGGCGCTTGCCGGAGCATTAAATGGATGGTCAAATACCCTGCTTTGGCATGTCGGAACAATGGCTTCACTCAGTAATTGTCCATGCCGTGCTCGGCCAGCTCCAATGACCCCAATAAGCTGGCCAGGCCGAGAACACAATAACTCCAATATACGACTATAATGCCAATGGGTTGGGGGAAATTACATTTCTATTAAGGAAATTCCACAAACATGTGTATATGTTTATGTGTGCTGAGTACACATATTGTATGGCTGTGGCGGCGGCAAATGCTAAAACGCTTATTAATAATTGTCAGTTGCTGGAATGAGCAGGGGTGCGGCACAGTGGGGCCAAGAGCGTGACAATGGGGTACAAGTTCAAGTTAACTATACTTGGAGTAAAGTATCTGAACAACTACGTTCTAGGCTGTATCCCTCAACCTTATTATAGGAAATCCAATATAAATTATTTCAACAGAAGTTAAAGCAGTTTCTTTCGAGCTTAAAACGACAAACAAATTACTCAAAAAGTAATTATTATAATCTATGTAGCCAGAAACCAACAGGCACAAGTTTTTCTATTGCTTAGAACAGCTTTATAGCAAAAACTAGTTTCAGTAACCAGATTTCTAACATAGTTATGTCTCTCTTTAAATTAGTTTTACTAGCAATTTTGATTTAAAAGATAAGTGTAAAGTAGAAGAGAAGGTAGCCATTGAAATGAGAAAATGATGGATAATTTAAGAGCTCTGTTTAAGTGGAATTATTTTGCAGTAAACAGCACACAAAAAATAAAAGCAATACGGCAAGATGAAAGATTTCGTATTTAGAGTTGCAATTATAATAAGAGCTTTTTGAAACTGAGGCATTAATTCAAAGGACTTTAAACGTACTTTTTCTTTATAAAACTAACTAATTTGTAATTCTCTGACTCATGTCAATTTTCCCGGCTGTCTGTTAGATATTTTACTATAATTTTTTATGGATAAGTGCTATTAAAGCCAGTACATATACCCAAACTATAAAGTAAACTCTAAAAATAATAATTTTTCAGAAAAAAACCAAGTTAGTGGTAAAATCCAGTGTTGGGAAGGGATTTATAATCTATTACTAGTGTTGTATAGTCAATTTTACAGCAAATATGTAATAATTTAACTATCAGTGTTGTAAAGTTTACTAAATAATAGCTGTAATATTTTACTAGGTCTTTGAAACCTAAACCCTAACTATGGCACTTTATAGCCAACTACCTGGCCCATAGCGCTTTCCCTGTCTCTTTATCTCACTGAGCCATTTCACTATCGTTTGATAATGGAGCTGCGTGCAGGTCGGCTTGAAGCCTCTGGGGTTTGAGTTGGACATTGCACTGGCAATTAACCGCTATTCTCGAGGGGATCCAACCATGCAGCCAGGCCATGGCATGCCATCCGGTGGCCTGTAACCCTCGCAGCTGGTTCCGGAGGATTGATGGCTTGAATGGGGGGCCCAAAACTGCAGTCATATTTGATATTCAGAGGCTCAAGGAAAAGCCCCCAGGCGGGGGGAAATGGAAATGGCACTGGCAGCAGCGCTGGTGAAAGCTGGCAAGTTTTTTTTTTTTTTTGGGTCCGGTTCTTTGAGCTCAATCAAAATGCTTCGCCACTCGCTTATTTATGTATTTTTCGTATAAATTCCTAATGCATTCGCAGGCGATGTTGCAGCACGTACGAATGCGGGGGCGGAAGGATCTAAGGCTTGAGGGAGCTTGTGTGTGTGTGGAAAATGGGGCTGAGCAGCATTTTCCCGCTGCGAGCGAGGTAAATGTTGTCAGTGAATAAACCTGTCACTGAATGAACTTAAGGCCACCCACAGCGGCTGGCGCTGCCAAAGTCGAAGCCGAAGCTCTTGCTATTAAACCGAAATCATAAATAATTAGTGGCACAGCAAGTGGAAGTTGCACAAGCTCGGCTCTTGAAGGTTATTCCACACTTTTTTTTCTTCTTTTTTTCTCTCTCTGTTTCTGTTTCTGTTCAAAACGTGCGACTGTGTGCGCGTGTCTCTCCGTAATTGCTTCGATGTGTGCGTGTGTGGGTGGGTGCTGGTGCTGGCGCTGGTTCTGTTAGGTTTTTGTATTTATATTCACCCTGTCGTAATAAAAGAACGCTTTGCTGCTTACGGCTTACTGCTTTTCCACAAATAAAATCAAAATACTGGTTATTGTATAACGCCCGAGGAGGAGGAACTGGCCTCGTTTCTTTCTTACTTTTCTTTCTTCTTTCCTTTTCTTCTTTCTTTTTTTTTCAAAAAAATGCACACACAACTTTTTTTCGAAATGAAAACACCAAAAGACAACACGCACACTGGCGTACGCAAGCACACTCACACAGAGTTACCGTAGAGCGGGCGCGAGGCGGCGAGGGGGTGGTGCTGGGAGATAAGGGAAAACGCGGTAGGCGCGGCGGCGGCGGCGGCAGCAACGGCGGCGGTCGTTCAGGTAACTCTGCCCTCGCGCGCTTCTCTCTCTCTGTGTGTGTGCGTGTGCGTGGGTGCGCTGGTGTGCGTGTGTGTATTTGCAATCCAAACTTTACGGGCTTTACGCACTCGGTTTCCGTCAATCAATGAATCAAACTCCAACTCCTTGTAGCAGCTGCGGCGCACTCGCAAATCACTTTTTCTGTCGCCCGTCCCGTTTCGCTCAGTGTTTTACGTTAACTTCACTTTTGTGCACACGGCGTCTCTGTGTGTATGGTGTGTGTATGTGTGAGTCTGTGTCTGTGTCTGTGTGGTGTCCGTGTGTTTTTGGTGTGTTGCAAGTTTCTGTGTGGCTCACAAATCGGCTCAAATCGCTTCTTCTTGCTCTCTGGCCCACCGCTGCTCGTCTGAAATCCGCGTTCGACACTGAAGTTGGCCAGAGCTTTTGGGCCAGCTTTAAACTTACGAAGACTTGGCCGGCCAATGTGGCCGTAGCATGGGCTTGGTGATGCACTAGTTTTACCGTAAATATTTTTAAAAATTTATTGAAATACCATAAACAGTTACTTTAGTGTGTGAATTAATTATTCCTTGCTTAGTCTGCAAAGTACAAAAAAATAGAGAACGAGAATTTATTTCTTGTTGTACTCCTCGACCTGTTACAAAGTGTGAAATCCAATAATTTATTATTTAATACTTTTTAGAAAAACACTCTATAAATCGCGTCATACCATTATAGAACTATAATTATAATTTTAGGTCTCTTGCCTGGACTTGAACCAACGATTGGCGGCTTAAGAATCTCGTCTACCATCTGAGTTTTTACTAAGTTATAATATTGTAGTATTTGAAAACAAAGCAAAGAGAAATAGCTATTTAACTCAAAAAAGAGCTAGTTTTAGACACAATATTACAATTTTTAGGCTTAAATTAAACCGTTAAACCATGCCCTTACTTATTAATTGTCCTAGTCTGAAATGAATCAACAACAAAAGCTTAAAAATAAATTTAAAAAAAACCTTTAACAAAAAAATACTAAAAATACCGAAAGTTAACACCCGTCAAGTGCAGACAAAAGCTGGACGGCATAAAAGGCAAAGCTCTAAAAAAGCTCTTCGAGCAATATGGCGCGTATACTTAATTTTTCCAAAATGCTGTTTTGTTTTGGTTTTAGAAAAATTAAGTATACGCAAGAATAAATTAAGTATACGCAAGAAGAATAAATTAAGTATACGCATTAACCCAAGCCTGTCTTGAGCTGCCATTAAAGTTTTTATGATATGCTAAAGATTTATGTTTTTTTATTTACCCAACACATGCACTGGCGATCAGGTGGCTTCGGCCCCACTATTTGTTTAGCTTTTTTAAGTGTGCTTCGTGTGTGCCGCCTGCCTGGCGTTGTTGGCTGGCGCTCATCTGCATAGACTTGTTATCTATTTTTGGCTCGCTTAGTATCTGCTCAGGCACGCGAAAAACTCTTTGGGCCATTAACAGGCTAATCAAAATGCATAAATCACCAATATACAAGATGCCAACTATAAAGTCGCTGCCGCATGGCATTCGATCCGTTCACCTGCGGCAACGACGGCGGCGGCGGCGGCTTCGTCCAATCCAATGTGTATTTGTCATATTTCCCAGCTATCAACAGCTTCATGGGTCATATAACATAGCCGCTAGACGGCTGCAGTTGCTGAAGAAAAGCCAAAAATTATACAATTACCCGAAAACACATGCGAATTAAATTGTACTCTCATAGAAAAAGTGAAACCGGGCGGCAGAAGAAGCGAAAGCCAGCTGGAGATGACGACCACGACGACGAAGATGAAGTTGTAGCTCCAGCTAAAGTCCGAGTCCCAGGCCGTGGCGTGGATGCACTTTGGTGTGTCGCCTCTCTCATAATCGGCAGATGTTGGCCATAAAAATTGGAAAGGAGGAAACAGTTGGCTGTCGTCCAATGGATTGGAATGGAATGGCCAACTGGTTACTGGTTATAGATGGCGAATCTGCCAACGAACTTCTCGAGCCGGTAGGTAGAGCCCCCAACCCCCCTTGAGTGATAAATGCTTGAGCGGGGATTTATATTTTTTGTTTTTTGTATATTTTTTTTGTTGCATTTTTCGTTGGTTTTATACTTTTTAGGTATTTTTGTTTGTTTTTATTGAAATTCCTTAGATCGCAAGAAGCGCACAGAAGTAATATGTATGGTAATTGTTTGTATATGGTATAGATATAGATACATTATTATTATTATCATTTATAGATATAATGTAATATGTAAGTAATATTTATATATTGTTGTGTTGTATGTGTGTTGCATGTGTGTGGGGGTGTGTGGTGTGTGTGGTGTGTGGTGTGTATGGTGTCAGTGTGTGTGTGGTGTTGGTATAATAATTAGATATACGTAATTAAGTATATATTATATACAAATCTCAATGGATTGTTGATTGATTTGCTTTGCTTGAATTTACAATTATATCTGGTATCTGTATCTTGTATCTGGTATCTTTATCTTCTGTATATATATATGTAGATGTAGATGTATAAATTTAAGATTACACGCTAGAGATATTTCAAAAAATGTCCACTTCTCTACAGGCTTATCCGTCTAACATACAGCTAAATAATATATATAACATATATATGTGTATATATCTATATTTTATTGTTATTGTATTGTATTGTATGGTATTGGTATTGTAATTGTATTGTATGTAAAACCCAGGCATTACTTGGCTGCGGGACCCCAAATATATATTAAAAATAAACCCTTTTTCTCAAAGAATTCCACCGACAGTTTCCCTTTCTTCCGTTTTCTTCCTTCCTTTTTTTTTTTGTAATTTTCTCTCTTTTTTGGTTTAGGATTTTGATTCAGTTTTAGTTTCAGTGTTCTAGGTTTTTCTTCGCTTTAAAGTTTGCACTAAGTAAAATGTTTTGCAGACTGCAAATTGGAATACGTTGGCTTTGGACCTTGTCGAATATGCATTAGATAATCTGGATATATACACATACATACAGCGTACATCGTACATTATGTCACAATGTTTAAACTAAAGTTAATACATAAATTCAAAACACAAGTTCAGGGGGGTTATAACATTATACAAAAAGAGTGTGTTGTGTGGTGTGTGTATTGGGTGTGTGTGATTGGTAAAAAGTTATCAAAGAATGCACACAGAGAGAGGAAACATCATCGTCGTCGTCATTAACATCATCATCGTGGACCGTTTTGTCTTTCATTTGTGGTTATAAATATATATTATATTTACGAATATATTATATATTTTTAGTCCTTTCTTTTGTATTTTAGTTGCAATTGCAAAAAGTAGACTTACACATAAAGCAAACTTTTTTTTTGTTTTCATTTCGTTTGTAGCATTCAAAGTATAAATATTTTTTGATGTTTGGAGCATATTCATGATTTATATAAGATATATATCATTTCATTTCAACATTCATGCATTTATCACCCTTCTTTCAATCATTTAATCAATCATTCACATCCCTACATGTTGTTGCTGTTGCTTGACACACCGAAAATGTTCTACAAAATATTACAATATTTTTGCATCTTTCTCTAGAAATTACTTTACATTTAGTTTTTGTTTTTTGTGAATTGAATTTCATTGAGCAACTCTTTCGATCCTCTAAACATCTGCCTCTACTACAGTTTCAATTTGACTAATATTTACATTTATCTTCATTGAATATTTATCATCGTTTTCAGCCTGCAATTAGTTTGTTGCTTGGAATTTCTAGACTGGAAGAGAGAGAACGAGAACCCAACACTTGGCCCACAAAGAGGTCAATTCATAATTAACATGCATGTACTTTTTTTTTCTTGTGTTAAAAAATCAACTCATTTTCTGCTTCGGGTTGGTAGGGGGTTTTACGTTTATTACAAAAAGAAAAGTGATCATGGGCAAAGGTTGGAAAAGATGAAAACGATTTTGGGACCGAGCAAACAGATTCAAATTTGGAAATTTTCGGTTACTTTTTTTTGTTGCAGGTTTTACAAATTTCAATTTAGTTCTAGACACACACAAGTTTAACGTGAGATAGAGAGAGAGCGCTTACAATCCTCTTGACAATGATATTAGGTTCCCATGCGATTCGAAATCGTTTTCAATCCTTTTTCGGGGGGGATGATGGTGGCTTGGGTTGTTGGTGTCTGTGGCTCAACATCTAACAGCAGCTGTTGGTGGTGGTGGTGTTGGTTATTTATTAAATTAAAGTAGGAGCGCGTGTGCCAAGAAAGTCGGTCGTGGAAAGTCTTCCTTGCAGTCGACTATATAGATATAGATATATCGATTGAATTGCATAGAAAAGGTGGAATCGGAATTGGAATTGGAGCAGTTGTTAAGTTAGACCTCGGTTCGTATACAGATAACGTAAAGAATTAGCCAACCGAATGAACGAACGACGAATCATGGATCATGGAAACAGTAATCGAAAGTTATTCACGGGCAAGGAAACATCATGACCCACTTCCTCCTCCTCCTCTCCCTCCTAGACAAACTGAAGTTGCTGCTTCTGCTGCTGCTGCTGCTGCTGCTGTTGCTCCTGCTGCTCGGTCACGTTGAGGTAAGAGTCCTCGCCCAGCAGCAACACCGACGGCGCCGAGCCGTCGTGCGGATAAAAGTAGGCAAATTGTCCGCTGTACGTGCCCGCCGCCGATCGGCCGCCGTCCTCCAGTTGGCTGTAGACGGGCAGTCCGTTGATCTGCTGAGGTGTCAGCACCAAGCTGCCCGTGATGCCGCCGCCGGCTTCTCCTGGTTCTCCTTGTTCTCCTGCCTCTGTTGCTGCTGCTCCTTCTGCTGTTTCTGCTGCTGCCTTCTTCTTCTTTGATGTCCTTGTCATGGTTGCTGTGGCTACTGCTACTATGGATGCTTCGGTTGCTTGCTGAGTCTGAGTTAGGGTCTGAGTCTTGGCCTTCTTATTCTTCTTCCTGCTACTGCTGCTGGTGCTGCTGCTCGGGTGGCTTTTCGCGGGTCTGTTGGGGTTAGGGTCTTGGGTTCCGGGTGCTGTTAGTGACGGTGGTGACGGTGGTGATGATAATGGTGCTATCGGTGCTGTTTCTAGTGGTGGTTCCGTTTCAGTTTCAGCCAAAAGCGTCGATCCCAATGCATTCTCTGACCACTGCTGTTGCTGCTGTTGCTGATGGAACTGTTGCTGTTGCTGTTGCTGATGATGTTGCTGCTCCAATCACGTGCTCAGCCAGGTGGAGTTGCACGTGCAGATGGTGCTGGGGATCACAGGTGCATAGTAGACGCCGTTGGCGTAGATGAGTCCCGGCGGACCGGCCTGTATCTGTATGGTCTGTGGAGCGGCCGTCGCCGTCTGATCGCCGCTGCTTGTGCAGCAGACGGCAGCGGGTGCGGCCTGTTGCACGTAGATTGTCTGCGGCGCCTGGGCTGTGGGCGGCGCCTGCGAGACCAAAGTCAATGTGGTTGCCTGCTGCGCCTGCTGCTGCTGTTGCGTCTGTGCCTGCTGCTGCTGCTGCGCTGTGTCCAGGAACTGATGCTGCTGCTGCTGCTGCTGACGTTGCTGCTGCTGCTGGTGTTGTTGCTGCTGCTGGTGCTGATGTTGCTGGTGCTGATGCTGCTGCTGTTGCTGTTGCTGGTACTGTTCCTGCTGCTGCTTCTCCTGCTTGTTGAAGAGCACCTGGGCGGCCAGCGACTGAATGAGATGGAGCGTCTGGCGTCGCTCGTGGCCCATCAGGCAGACCGTCGACATCTCGACCACCTCGCGTAAATGCATCAGGTACTGATACTGCAGCGGTTCCTCATCGACGCCCCAGAAATGGTTACGCAAGTAGGCCTCCAGCTTGGTGGTCTGCGTATTGATGTCCGGGAAGTCGATGAAGAAGCGCGAGCACATGTATCGCTCAAGGGTCTTGATGAGCTGCGAGTCGACGGCCTTGTAGTTGCGCACCAATAGATTGCAGTACTTGAGCAGGCCGCCGCCTCGTATCTCCTCCGGCTGACGCGTTGAGATCAGTTTCTTTTGCAAGTGGTAGAGGGCCTCCTGGAAGTCTCCGTACACCGACTCGCCGACCACCGTCGGATAGAAGTTCTCCGATATGGGCAGGGCGGCGCAGTCGTAGAAGAGCAGCAGCGAGTCCAGTACAATCTGGAACGAGTCCACCGAGAACTCGAACTGTCGTCGCATTGTGTCCACGAACTTTAGTTCGACATTCTTGTGGCCGGGCGAGTTGCCCAGCGAGATGAGGGACCAGCGGTCACCGTCATTGTTATTGTTCACCTTGACCATCTTGCCAACATAGGCCTCCTTCAGCGAGCACGTGTAGATGCGACGCTTGCATACGCCCTCGGGCATCAGGTCCAACAGTGTGTTGAGCACGGCCACCTTGACGCGATCGAAGACGCGCGGCGAACTCAGCTCGATGGCGAATATCAGGTCCAAATCGTTGTAAGGCTGATCCTCGCTGGCTAAAACATGACTAGCTGCCCCGCCATTGAGACGGATGTCCTTAACTAACACCCCGGCGCCGCCGGCGTTCACCTCAGCCTCCAGCTTGCGGCGCACCAGATTGACCAGGTCCTTGAGCGTCACCTCCAGCGTGGGGAAGTTGCCGCGTCCGTGTATGGCCACCTTCTCGTCCATGACGTTGTGCAGCTTGCTCACCTGCTCGAACGAGAGCACGGCCAGCCGCTGTGTCCCGCCGGTGTCGACGCTCTCCAGCGAACCATGGTCCGAGGTCGAGGCAATCGACGAGCCGGAGCTCGGTGATGGCGGCGGTGTCTCGGTGCCGCCGTCCGAGTGGAAGCCATCGTCGATTTGGTAAACGTCCATTCTGTTGCTGCGCTGCTGATGATATAACGGTTCGGCTCCGTCTAGTGTCCCGCACTGCAATGGAAAAAGGAAAGAGTTTCAGGTTAGTAAAGATCTGGTTCTAGAAGGGGATTTTCTATATAAAGAAAGTACCAATAATTGATCTGTTTTCGCTATGGTTTGCTATGGTTAAATATCTGTCTTGACTTGCTGGTTATCAGACGACCATCGTTCTTGTTATTGTAACTAATGCGGTTGGCTCGTTTTCTTGCGGTTTTTGTTTGAAAAAAACCGAATTTTGTATAAGGAATTTTGGGTGGAGGTGGAAATGTCGAGGTCAAACGAAGTCTGGTTAAAAAGCAAGTGATTTATTTTCAAGAGCCTAGTTTGTTGGCAGAAAAGGCTTAGCAAAGGTATGTTTGTTTTCTGTTGGAAAATCTTTGGGGGAATGTGTAGTATAAATATTTACTTAAAATACTTTTACTCTAAAAATTCTTTGAATAATAAAAGGTTTAACCAAAGAGGGGTATTGCAAATTTTAATAAAATATTTCGAAAAGTCAAGATAACAAATATCAATAGTTTTTTGAATATTTTAAGTATCTAAATATTTCTTAGGCCCTATAAAAAGAACTCTTCTTGCTTTTTCTTTAAACCTTAAGGCCTTTAGTAGATTTATTTGCATTTAAAATTAAATTTACAATATTTAAGGTAACTTTCCTGCTTTTTCTTTAATATTTCCTTAAATATTAAATAGTTCGTTGATGGCTTTGCTTTTAAAATGAAATAAATAGTATTTTAAGTAACTTTTCAGCTTTTTCCTGAATATTTCCGTAAGCCATAATGCCCATTTGTTACCTAATTTGCTTTTTTATTTAAATGTACAATGTTTTTGTAAACTTTTCAGCTTTTTCCTAATAAATTCTGTAATCCTAATATTCATTTCAGCTTTAATGCATATCTATTGATTCTTTCTGTTTATATTAAATTAAAAAATATTTCCAGTAACATTCCTTTCATTTCCTGAATATTTCCGTAAACTTGAAAACCCATTTGTTGATTAATTTGCTTTTTAGAGCGTATACCTCTTCTATTCCTTTCTTTTTTCCAAACTTTATCAACCTGCCTACACTGTTGTTTTATTATTCTTCTGCTCTTTGTTGCCTTTTGCCGTTTCATCATCATCATGATATTGTTGTCACTGTTATTTATTTATTTATTTTTGCCATTTTATCTAGCCAATGCCAAATGCCGCCCGAGGCCCGGGGGCTTCTTTTAATTAATTAATTTGCTTTAAATTCGCTAAATTTGTGCCTCTGTGTGTGAGTGCAGCCTACGCGCTAAACATTAAATTCTGTGCTATTTATTGCTTATTTTATTTCACTTTTTTTTCTGTATTTTCTCGTTGGTTCGCTCGCAGTTTTATTTGATTGTTTGTGCCTGTTGTTCTGGGACAGACATCGGTGGCGGCAATAACAACGACATCGGTTTTTGGCATCGCAACGAATTGGATCGTAGATCGTATCGTATCGGATCGAAAAATATGTTCGAGACGAAAGTTCCGCGTTGTTATCGAGCAGGCGAGCTGGTTCTCTGTTTCTCAGCTTATTTTTCTCTTTTGGTGAGCCCAAAAATTCCCTACCATTCTCCCATACGTATTCCCCATTCTCTTATTCTCTATCCCCCATATATTCCCCATACCCCCCGGAATTTTCGCCTTCCGTTTTGCGCTACTGTTGTACATGGGCTATTATATCGTTTAGCTCTATCTCTTGTATAAGTTTTATCTGCGTTTGTGTGCGAGTTTTGGGTTCTCGTTTTTTCTTTATTTTTTTTTATCATTTTGTTTGTGCGTTCAACTCACAAAAAAAATAAAGAGAATTTAATTTTCTGGCATAACTGGCCGCCAACCACAAAATATATATACATCATATAGTTATAGCTATAGCTTTAGTATGTGTTTATGTACGGGGGGGATAGGGCAGAGATGGATGAACGAGTTAAGGAAGCCACTTTGCCGATTGCCATAATACAATTCAAATTCAAATGGACTCTTCGGGTCGCATGATTCACACAATTCACACACAGAGTACAGTCCAAAAACAACTTAGTTAACCCCGGGAATATGCCGCGCGCACCGATTTCGAGCGACCTGCCGATTTGCACAATATATAGACTCAGTCAGTCAGTCACTGTCAGTCAGTCGCATGCAAATCCAAGCCGAAGGCTTCTCTACAAACAAAACAAAATAAATAAAAAATACATCGTTCACAAGGCGTAAAAAGGTAAAGAACAACAAGCACTGAGATCAGAGCAGTGCTGTTTCTTTAGCTAAAATATAGACTTGGAGGATCTTCCGAGACTATTTGTCAGGTATTTTGCCAACTTTCAACTTCAGGTTACCTAAACTTTCTATTACTTAACAATATCTCGCTTAAGGCTGATGCAATAATTGCTTATCGTTTTTTTACTGGCTAAAGATAATGACTATAAATGCTGGGGTAGGCTATAGACTATAGACTTTAGTTGGGAAGTTCCCTTTTAGTTTTATTTAGTTTTTAAGGTGGCATTTCTTTGATAAAATCTTTTTTAATATGATTTTTGAACCTACAAATATTTCTAGATCTTATTAGATTATTTGGAGACTATTTTGCAATTTTGTAAGGGATCAAAATAACTCAAATAGGCGAACTTTAATTTATTAAGAGGGAAAACCTGTTGTATTACTGGATTCTAATCTAAACTTATGGAAATTTAACTGAATTTTATGATTTTTAGTCTGAAATTGTCATACTTTATAGGATATATCTTAAATTTATTAGAATAATTATAGGAAATTGCCTGAATTTTATGATTTTTATTCTAAAATTGCCATATTTTCTAGCAAGTTTCTTAATTTTAATACAATAAATATTTTAAACATATCATTTCTCCTGAAAATAAAGCCTTTTAATTCCGACAACACTGTCTTGGCTCTACAAAACCCACGAGGTCGAGTGCTCATTCACGAGTGCATTAATTTGTGGTCGCTTTTCGTGTGAATTGGGTAATATAACTAAATTTTGTTTTGGGTCCCGGGTGTTTCGGGGTGTTCGGTGATATTATTCCGCCTATGGGGTTCTTTGCATCTTGGGAACCGAAAAGCGAGAAGCGAGAGAACTGCCGCGTGGCTGGGTTCACACTTCTGAATGGGGTTTATATGGGCACGAGCATATTGTTATTCACTTCAGTTCCAGTTAAAAGTCTGTCTGCCTTCTTTGTTTTGTGGTTTTTTTTTCTGCCGGACAATTAGTTATTTATTAATTGCTATTGACGTCGCCGCCGCACACAGCACAAATTGCCGCTGCCGTCATGTATTTATTGTAATTGTCTAAACTGCATTTTCATGAGGCGATCGGCAATCGAAATTGTGAAGAATTCGCCCTTGAAGACCTGCAGCCAGGAACTCCCCTGACAGTGGCTGGCATTAGTTTTCTCCCTTTCCAAATTTAATTAACACCGCTGCGCTAGTTAATGGCTTAGACAAAGTGTGAAATCAAATCAAATTTGATAATTTTTCTGTTAATTACTTTCTATAGTTTCGACTGCGCACGGAAAATAAAATTTGGGAATTTTGTTTTTAAATAAAGCAGATATTAAAGAGGTTACGAAACAAGGAAAGTTATTTAATATTTGAAATAATCTGTATTTATGGAATGTATTTTTTTTATTTGATTAAATAAGACATAAACCTTACAAAATATAGCTGTTTTTGCGTTAGACTTTAATTTCACAACTAAACAAATACAATTATTTAATTTTCAGATTTAAAAATCTTATCATGAAGAAACTGAATTTCACAATAAGTTCGATTAAATCAAGTTCCACTATATAAAATATTATAAAAAACACACATCTTATTTATGAGATTTTCTATAAAAGATTTTATGAATTTACAACAATAAAATGTATTTATTATGTTATTTTCAACTTGTTGATTTCAGTTTTAAATGATTTTTAAGGCAAAATATTCATTAAAAAAATCCTCCAAAGATTCATTTACAAAATAAGGATTCTACATCTCTTACTGTCCCATTAAAATCCCTTTTCCCAACCGTTAGAATTTAATTTCACAATTAAACGCACTCGCACACGCACACACTCTTAGGTATTCACACAAGCAAATTAGCGCTGTAATTTTCGCCAATTTCTGTGGCTAAATTCGCAACTCCAAACTTTGTGAGTACTTGGTAAATGCATTATCATCATTATCATTAGCTTTATCATTATCATAACGGTGTTTTGGTGGCAGTGTGCAGCTGCTGCTGCCGCGGATGCCTCACGCCAACATGCAAACAGGTGCAAGCGCTCTCGTACGTGAGTGCTGTGCGTGCTCTGTATGTGTATGTGTGTCGGTGTTGGCCTAGACTGGTCTCAAATAAAAGTGAAAATCGTTGTTGTTGTCTTTCTTTCTCTCTCCTCTTTCGCGGCTGAGGAAAGCAGCAAACAACAGACCAACAATGGCAGAAAGTCTCTTACACGAAAAATTCAAAGCCTACACACACATAAACACAAAATTCACGGAGAAACAAGTGTAAAGGCTTAGCTTTTTTTTTATTTTTCTATTTTCAACGTACCCGAGAGTGCAAAGTAAGTGAGGCAAAAACAAATATGGATTCCGTGTGGATTTTGTTTTAGCACCGCATCACCATCGAACAAGAAGAAGCAGGCGAACGAGGACTAGGAAAAGGAGGCAATGGGCGGCTCAAATGGGGGGCGGCAGCGGCGGCGAGTGCCCAATTGGCGCCTACTAAACGCGACTAAGCGACTCCGATTTTTTTCCCGATGCGAGTTTCGTTTTAATTCGCGCGTCTGGATGTAAATTTCTTTACTTAATCACAGGCACACACACTTTTTCTTCAGCTTCTTGCACTTTTCAACACAATTTGATCTATTTCATGCAATATTTTACTTTATAACTTTTTTGAAATATTTATTTGTATTTCTTGATTATTTTCTGGCCGCCGTGTCGACCGTCAAGTTGCGCGTTCGAAAACCATTTGACGTTGACGTCGCCGACTGGCTCCGGCTGTGCCTGTGCTGGCCCCCTCGCAGCGCTGCCGCTGCTGGCGTCGCTGCCGCGCTTAGAATATTCGCGAGTGAGTGAGAGCCGCCCCAGCGAGAGAGCGCCAAATAATAAAAGCTCCCCTGCTGACGTCACAAGGCTTGAGTGGAATGCCGTTTGAGTGAGTTTGTAGCTGCTTGGGCTTTTTTAGAAGGGCACACACACATACGCACACAACTGTGGGTTAGTCGGTCGATCTCTCTCTCGGTCGCTCTGTCTCTGCAGTATGCGGGTGCTGCTCGCTCAGCTGATAAAGTGATCAAGAAGAAGCAGCACTATGTCTAGGTGCGCAAGTTTGTAAATTGCCGTGTGTGCGATGTGTGTGTGTGTGCGCGCGATGTGTTTGCGTGTGAGCCGCTTTTATGCCATTTTTGTAATGCATTTTTGCAGGCCGTCAGTTTTCGATTTCATTATTTTGTATGCAGCAAGCAGCACTTCACTTGTTGCTGTTGCTTTTTTTAAGTATGCACCGGGAGAAAAAAGCTCGAGATGTTTGGTTTTACAAATTTTAAAGAAATATATTAAGCTATTAAATATTGTCGTTTGAAGATTGAGTTCATGGTTATTTTACTCATTGCAAGAATTTTACTTAATTTATTACTTTGGTATTATTCGGTATTATTTGGTATTATTTATATGCGAGTTATAAATCTAGTGATCCAATTTTCAACACGATTTTCTTTTAAAATCTTAATCTAAAATTCAACATTTATCTTAAAAAAATAATTCTGTCTGATTTTTCTATTTTTATTCCAAATTATATAATATCAGCATCAATAATAACCCTAGAAGCATTAAAACTGAGTGACACCTTCCCAAAATTATAAGAGTAAAAAAAATGTATTGATTTTCCCAAAACCTACGTCATCAAGTCGAAAAATTCTTAACTAATTTAAGCATTGAAGCATGCAATGGAAACTGAAGAAGAATGTTGCCTATGTTTCAAAAGAATTGTGTATGAAAGCCTCAGAAGAATTCCGAATCTAGAGAAATTCCCCTATATCCGGCTTCGATTGAATTTTTTAAAAGCCATTGTATAGAAGTGACCACTTTTTATATCGAAGCCAAGATATATTTACAATTCCAAATCACTCCGATTTCAAATTAGTTTATTTGTGCCTCTATACTTAGTCCGACTGCAAAGCCAGACAAAATAGAGACGAAAATACACACCAAAAACATAAGAAATCGAGGCAACATTTTCAGATAAGCAGGGAAAAGGCAGCCCGGCACTGCGCTGCTGATAAGGCCTATATTCCTATATTCCAAATCCGTCTCGTGCGCACAGATTAGTGTTATGTTAATTGGGGAGACCGTCGTCGTTGTCGTCGCTATCGAGAGCCGAAAATAAACCGAAACCGAAAATTATGTGAATAATTATTTAGTAGCGACAACACACGACACAAAGCATAGCAACAATAATCGGTCGCCGAGTGTGTGTGAGTGTGTGTATATGTGGGGTATTTATCAGATGTTTACTTAATATATTTAGTATATATTTTATACTTGTTTCGAGCGAACGCTCTCAGCTCATTTGAATTGGATGCGTTTGGCCTTTATAATAACAGTAATGAGATGAACGCCAAATATTTCGATGCCATAATATATACAAGCGGGCTGAATTATAATTTAGCTTCATTAGCTTTACCGTTATTTTCGGCTGGGGCTCAGTGTTATAATTTACCGAAAAACTCTTTGAACGAAACACATTTGGCAACGATTTTGTTTTCTGTATTTTCGGGGTTTCTTTTGGGTTTCTGAAAGGTTGTTTTGGATATTGCTTGATTAATGCCTATTCGCTCGTGATGGACGCCTAAAAAAGTAATACTCGCGGTAGCATTGAGGCAGGCAAGCGTTAATGTATCTTGCAGATACAAAGCCATCTTGCAGTGCAGCGGCTAAAGCAGCGGCAGCACACGAGAAATATAATATAAAACGCCGAGAGCTGAGGTCGAAGTCGGGCCAAGCTTGTTGCCATTATTAATGCTATTGTTGTTGCCGCTGCGCTGCGCTGCGCTGCTCGCTGCTCGCTGCTTGCTGTCTTAGCTGTTTGTTAGCCGTATCTGTATCTGTAGCTGATGATGTCTTGGCTGTTTGGCAAGACGCAGACTCATTCAAGGCGACCCTGACCCAATAAGCCGTGTCCATTGCGAATGTATCTGTATCTCTCACGCTCTCTTGTCGGCACGGCACCCCCTGCAGTTGGCCAAAGATCAGATACTTCAGTTCCGCCATTCAGCGGGCTTCAAATGCCGCAACGAAACCAAACGAAAGTCTTGTGGTGGCCAAATTCTAGACCCATCGCTTCGCCTCGCTCCCATCGATCCCCGAAGCAGCAAATGCAAATCGCAACTAATTGCTATGCCAAGCGGCGACTACGAATTCCCCAAGCTCCTAAAAAAACCAGTTCGACCGACATTTCAAATACGCATTCAATTCACTTCACTTCAATTCGATTCGATTCGAACCAACAAAATCAGCAGCAAACACGCGGACAAAATCAGAAATCAGATTCAGATACACTTGCGTTTTTGGCATAGCTTCGCATACTCGCACTTCCCAAGCCAGACTGAAAATGAAAGTGCCGGCACGACCAGCGCCCAAGAACTGGGCGAAAGAAGCTTTAATAAAACCAAACCGAAGTTATGAATGCTCTTTCAAATTATTAATTCAATAAATGAGATTAAAATATTCAAGTTTAAAAGGTTAAGGTATTCCTAAAGAATTTTTCAACATATTAAAGTGAAGAATAAGTGATGCCCAAAGCCCTGAATCGCGATTTAACAAATTTCTCTGTCCAGCCTCTGCCAGCGCACGCACAGTATGCACAGAGCAAGGCACCAGTGCGGTGAAACTGTTTTTTTTTTTGTGTCTAAATCTAGTCTATTTTAGAGTTAAATGGCTATTTTAAGTCATAGATATTCTGTTTGTCTTATTAAAAAAAATGTTTGGAAATTATTCTCTTTTCTATTTTTAATAGATTTATAAAATAAGCTGAAAACAAACTTATTATGTTATGAAATTATTAGTTTATTTCCCTAAATATTCTCCTGAGAGCTCTCCTTCCACTTATTGATTAAATTAAGACAAGTTATCCGTCAAATCTCAAACTGCCATTACAAAGATAAAAACCCCTAGTCAGTCATTGTCATATTTAATAACACCTTTAAGTTAGATAGTTGAAGTACCTAGCACCTCCTAGTATATATAATATTTGCATCGGTAATTGCATCAAAAACTGCTGATCGGAAGTGTTTAGCCGCCCTTTTTGCTGTTTATGACAAGGCGGAAATTGAATTTCTTAAAGCAGAAACTTGCTTCCTTTCTTTTTTTTATTTTTGTATCTCTTCTATCTAGCTTTTATTGGTTTTGCGCTTCACCTTTCAGCAGAAGCAGTTCGGGGCTTCTTGACTTTCGGTTTTGCTTGTCTGGCGGCGGGTTTAATTTTCCTTTCCTCATTTTCTGTGTCAAAAAAAAAGTGTGGAACGGAGTCATCACAAACGTGACACGGAGGTAGAGAGTCGGCTGAATTTGATTTGGATTTGATTGGACAACCGACCGACACTCTCGGTTAATTTAATTCATTTTATGGGTCTCTCTTTTCTCGACTTTTGGTTACGACTTTCAGGAGGCCTGCCTACCTACCTACCGATATTATTATGCAATCACAAAAAAAGGCCCATTTGCGACTCGTGTTTATAACTAAAAATAAACTAAAACGATGGTGGCACAAAAATACAGAACTTATTTATTAAGCACAAAGGTAAATTACGATACTAATTGAGATTGGGCAAATTTAGATTAAGCCATTTAATTGAACATCATTAAAACGGATTGAAAAATAGAAAGTTACCGCCCGAAACAACGAAATAGGGAAAATTGTTTGCGATTTTGTTAATAGATATGAAATTAGGGGGAACCAGTCGTTGGTATTTACTATATGTGGTATATATTCCATATCCGCTGTCGAAAAAAGATTCTGATCAAACAGAAGTACAGAAACCGCAGCCATTTGTGTAAATATTATTATTCTTTATAAAGTAAATTGTACGAGACTGTCGTATTTCTTTTGCTTTGTTTCGGGTTTCATAATATTTGGCAAATATTTTGTATGAAAGACGAAAAATATTTACCTTTTAATGAAAGGAAAAGAAAACAAACTTCTTGGCAGCAAACCTTTAAGTCGTGTTTTTCCTTAGGATTCCAAGTTATTATTCTATTATTTAGCATAAAGGAAATGATTCTGTTTTTTAATGCAAAGAATTAGCCCAAGACTTTAGACTTTCGACTTTTAATTCAAGTTTTAATTTATATTTTTTAGGTTTACTTTTTTGTGTAAACAGACTAAGAATTAGGCAACTAAATTTAATTAAGAGCAATGTCTGAGTTTAGTTTATTTATTTTGGCTTTAATATGTTGACAAAGCCCGGATTAAAATGGTATTTATTTGCTTTGGCCGCTGGCTGTTAACTATTATGGCGGCTTGGCTTTAATTGAGTTAAATTTAATTTCGCCTAACGCGTATCAACTGATTTCAATTAAGCGATTAAAGCCACAAGATAAACAACGAAACTTTCAATTGCAAATGGTGTTTTTGTTTTCGTTACTCGTCTTCTTCGTTGTTGTGGTTTTTTGCGTTGTGTTCTTGTCTATTTTTATTCAAGTTTCTGCTCATTGTGTTGATGGCTTTGAAAATGGCAAATGACTGTTCGGTCGCCTAGTTTTGATATCGTTTCGATGTGCTTTATGTGTGTCTGGAGTGCTGTTCTTTATTTGTTTTTTGGCTTTTTCGACTGCTCATTGTTTTCTAGCGTGACTTTTCAGAATCATGCAACTTATAATTACAGCAATGTGACGATGAGTATCTGAGTATCCATGGGATACGAGCTAGCTAGCTAGCTAGCGCCGCTGCTAGGCAGAATAGTAATGAAGTTTCGGCATGCGGATTTAGCAGGGTGTGTGTGTCTGTCTGCGTGTCTGTGTGCCTGTCGACGTGCCTTCCATCTATCAGTTAATGGCAATTTGACTCGGAATCAATTAAAATCGCTTACATCGAAACTCCGAGCCCGAGACACTTTCGACGTGTGCGGCGTTCAGACCTTGAAGCTACACAGCCTACAGCAGAGTTCCCCTTGTTTGTGCTTTTGAAAGGCAGGGCAGGTCGAAATTTCGTTGCCATAGCTTCGCAGTTGTAATTAAAATTGATAAATGACTTCGTGCCACTAAAACTGTTCTTTAGCCACTATCAATTGCTTCCTGGGAATCGCATCTGCTCAAATCAAGTTAATATATGTATCTATATACTAACTGACAGACAGCCAGGGGAAAATAAACACAATACCTTAATGGGGATGCACTTCAATAGAGAGATATGGTTTCTCCACAGAAACTTGCATTGTTCATACTGAACTTAGTCAATCTTCTGAGCCTTGAGCCATATATCATAGTTTGTAAATTTATGGCAGTCTTAGGTAGTTCATTATTCATTGCAATTTTAAGTATATTTAATGTATTAATTAATGACTAATAGGTACTTCATATGCAATACAATATGAAGAATATTCTTTCAGCCTTTTCTAGTTTGAAGTAGGGATTTCATTTTAGAACTTTTATTATTATTATTATTTAAATGTTTTTGTATATATATTAAATTAATAACTTTAAGCTCTCATATTTCCATTCTAACACTTTGATATTATATATGACTTAATTGCTTATTCTTCGTCATTAGGAGGGGCTCCCCTTAAAATTTTACTTTCTCAGCAAATATTTTACAACCTGTTTGCGTCAACAAAAGTTCAGAATTTTTGTCTACCAAGGTTCCATTTACTTCCGCTACCAAAGAATTGGTACAAGATATACACCATTTCCGCTGGCAGATTGATAACAGAAAATACGAGTATAGCAACTAAGTGGAACATGCCAGGTAAGCTATAAAAAACACTGTCAACTGAAACAATCTGTATCTATATATACGTAAGTACGATATATAAATAGGGGAAAAACAGTTGTATCAACAGTTGGCGATTGTGCCAGATTCAGGTGCGGATTAGCTCGCTTGCTTGGCACGAATACAAAAATATATAATACCTCTGAAAAGGTGTACCACTTTTATAGCTTCTGTTCGATGCCACTGAGATTCTACTTTAGATACTTTTTAATTGCAAACTGCAGCTGAGAGGTGGGATCGAGCGACCACCCACAAAGCATCTTTGTGATCAGAAAAATACCTGCGACAATGTGGGCTGGGATGCTGCTGTTGGCTCTGACTAATACTGATTGGGATTTGCCTGCCTGGCCCAGATCGCGAGAGGTTGATTCACCGGCCACTAACTCGGTAAACAAACAAAGCAATTAACTCAAAAAAAAAAAGCAAAAAGTCCAACATGTGATTTATGTTGCCTGCGCTAAGTGTCCCTTAAGTGCTCAAGATTTTTGGGGCCATCCTAAATCCCATTTAAATAACAATTTAATAATCGTGTTTTTACTTTTTCCCCCATCATCCCATCATCTGATTCGATCCCATCTTCTCACTCTCTGTACGAGTATGTCAGCGTGCAAAAGTCGCCGAGGGTTTATTGCCCCGAACAGCATACATAATATATACAGATATATATATTATATATAGTATGTAAGCAAATAATACAATAAAGGAAAAACAAGATGAGATGGCAACAGCTTTCAGCAAGACGCTGGAATTAAATAAAATTAAATTGCTTGCACAAACAAAATTCAGTACAAAATTATTGCTTATTACATCTTATGTATAAAAAAAAACGTATGTAAGAGCGGCGACGAGTATTTATTATTAATCCGGGTCTGGCGTGCACTTTACGGTGCTGCCTTATGCCTTATCATTAATCACGGCCGCTCAGATGATGTTGAAGATGATTGAGCTCCAGAGTGCCAGAGTACCTCCGGCCAGCACGTGCAGGCCAAATCGGTTAATGGCCCCAACAAATCACGATCGCAGCCACGCTATAATCTAAGCTGCATCCACAAATCTATAATCGGCAGCCAAGCCATCGCTTATAGTTTTCATTCAACGAATCTGGACTATTGGAATTTGCTGCCTCTGTGACCTGCCGGCGAGTGTCTGCCCTTTTTCACGGCTCAACTTTAGGTCTCTTGTTCGATTTTTCAAATTTTGTAATTTCACTTTCTTCGACGTGACAACAACTCTTGACAGCTACGTGGATGCCATTTCAAATAGATCGTTAAAAAAACAACAGACAGCGGTTATGCAACAGGGAAAAATGTTATAAAAAAATAGTTTCAAAGAAAATTGTAAAATGAATTATAAATCCCACAAAAGTTACGTCATTGAGCCAAAATGATATAAATTAAGCATGCTTTGAAACTCTTAATATTTCTCACTCTTTTTGACAGATTCTTGAAGACTGAAGAAGTGGCTGCTTGTTGAGTTTCGAGGATTGGCTCTGCTATGTGGGCATTCAAGTGCGAGCTGCGTAATCTGCTTATTAGACATGAGCCGATGCCTTCGCCTTTGCTTTTTTGCTCTGCTCTGCTCAGCTCCACTCGAGTGCGCAGCCATCACACACAATCATCAAATAATCGTAAAAATAGAAACCCGATTTCAATTATAGTTCTCTCTCTCTATATCCGAGCCTGCCCACCGGTCTACCAACCTACCTAGCAGATACATTTGTTGCGCTTGGCCAAGCATTTTCGTGTCAGATTCGTCTTGAGTGCTGGCTGTGCTGGATCAAGGAATGTGTCTTGAACTAATATACAGAGACAAAGAAACCTATTAGGTATGATTTGGGTACAAAACTTCTTCCAAAAACTAGAATCTAAACTATTTACAGAAAGAAAAGGTAATCTAAGAAGCCATTATTAAATTCTCTAAGCTTGTATTATTTAAATTCATATTTTTCCCCTTTCAAAATATTATTTTTGTTCAAATAATAACATTATTTTGATGCAAATATTCTTCTGTCATCAGTTTTTTCTTTCGTGTATTAATACACTTCTCGGAAAGGTTAGTAGCTGTAACTACATACAGCTCAACATGCGAAAGTTCGTTCAACGCTGCGGCGTTGCATTTGTATCTGTAACTGGCAGATACTCGTACTTCGGGCTCGTTTCTCGTTTCTGGCGATTCGTTTTTGATTCGTTTCGCTTCGCGTTGCGTTTTTGCGTTGCGCTTTAGTTGGTCTCTGTGTCAGTGGAACTCTGAAATGCCACCTTGCCCCGCGTGTATCTGTATCTGTATCTGTAGTCTGTAGTCTGTAGTATCTGTGGCAATGTGGCAAACATTCTGCGCTGCTGCTGCCGCTGCTGCAGGCAATGCTTCGTTGCACGACAGCACCGGACCAACACCAACAACAACGACGGATTGGTTTCAACTTTTCAAAAAAGTGAAAGGAGTTTTCAAACATTTGTATATTTATTATTATTATTATTATTATTCTCCAGTGCTTGAGCCGTTGCCAAATTAAATTTAAAGAAGAAGCAAAATGTGTAAGAAAAGATACGAAATTTAATTTGACATTTACAAGGCACGCTCGATAAAGTTTACTTTATTTTGAGGGATTTTATTTTTTGTGTAGAGTATTTATAAAAGCCACCAAAATATTTTAAATTTTTTTATCATACTCTTAAAGTTGGTTGATCTTAACAAGCTTTATATGTATTATTATTATTTGATTCAAAAATATCTTTATGAATAAATTCTTTAATCTTATATTTACGAATTTTTAATCAAAGTCTTTATAATATATTTTTTTAAAAGCTCAAAATATGTGTAACAATGTTTTTTACTTATAATAACAACAAGTTTCAAAAAAAGTGCTCTTAAATATTTTTTTTAAAGCTCTTAAAATTTGTTAAAATTTTTAAAAGGTGTTTTGTAATTATTGAGTATTATTTTCCTGCAGACTAGGGTTTTAAATGAGAAAAATAATTGTATTCCTACTGTTAATATCTTAATATAATAAAAACATTTACTAAACCTTCAATCCTTTCCTTAGTTAATAAAATAAATAAATTGCTTAACTCTTAATTTCACTCAAAAGTTCATTTAACCCACTGTTCCCTTTATAAAGTGTCCACTGTACAAGGAAAACAACGCACAGTGAAAGGTAAAAAATCAATAAACTAAATTGATTGCGTGGGCGCCACATAATTAAATCATTTACCTTTTTGCTGTTTTTGCTTTAAAATCTGAGTGCTGGCTGACTGACTGTTGAACCCCAACAAAAGCTGCCAATGGCTAATGGTGAAAATTACTGGAAAACAAAACAAGGCTTTTCACTTAGCAAACAGCAGAAAAAAATATACAACAAAAAAACAAACCAATAGCCCAACCCAAAAGCCAAACAAGCCACAAATTGTTGCCGTTGCCGTTGTTGTTGCCGCTGCTGCTGCTGCTGCTAATGTTGTGGCAATTGTTCATGTGTGTTTGCCTTTGCTTTGCTTTTGTGTGTTGTACAATGCACTCTCGAGTCATGCACATGAACATGCACATGCCAAAGCGTTGCGCCACCACATCGGCCAGCTTATATACTATATATACCATAAAGCCACATAGCCACCTAGCCATCTAGCCACAATAAAGGTAGAAGCACCTGAGAGCCAAGAGACGCGACTTAATCTCAGCAACTGCAAAATGCACCTGAAACTGAAACTGAAACTAACTGTCGCCGGAGAGGCGGCTTTCAGCCAGAGTTGTGAGATCGCTACGAGATCTCTTGGCCAACTTTAAAATATGCAAGATTTTTTGGGGATTCCACAAAATAAAATTAAAATCTTTACTAATTAACAGTTAATAACAGAGGCTCGATAATAAAGTTGTACATATTAATTTATGTTTTTTTTTTGGGAAGTTTACCTTAACAAATTAGTCTAAAGAGTTGCGACTAATTAGTAAAGGTTTACAGCCGAAGTAAGATATAAACATAAGCCCACAATTAACACATAAACTAATGAAGAAGAACTATTATAAATATGCTGATTGTAAGCCAACTAAAATATGCTCGTTCAGATAGATATATTTGAATATATGTATATTGTCATAAATTATTACAATGAAGACCATATTGTAAATGTTTAGGACAGAAACTGATGAGTTTTAAAAAGAGGAATTTATGAAATAAAATGCATAACTAAACTAGTTATATTAATAATAAATGGTTTAAAACATAATCTTCTAGGTTTTTTCAAGGAATGAATTAAGAAATAAACTTCATAAATAAACCAGTAACTAATCAAAAGGATACTTTACAATTATTTAAATTGCATCTAATAGTATTGTAATTGAAGAAAAGCTTCAAAATTAATTCACGGTAAATTGCCAGAGCTACTAAACCACTTGAAATGTTTACAGACTCTCTCGAGTTGATGAAAATAAAATTAAATTTAATTCAATTTAAATGAAATAAAATTGCCCCTCTAGCTAGACCTCAAACTTTTGTGGAATATACATATACTCCATGTGGAGAGCTTGACTTTTGCGCTGTGAAAGTGCCGCAGGCACTGACGAAATTGGCTGGCAAAAGCCGCAGCAGCAAAACAAAAATTTCATCTTCACTTTTGCGGCTGCTGGGGGAACTTCTATGTGCAGCAGCGGCAACTGCAACTGGCATTGCAACTGCAACAAAGTATCTGTGACTGGCTGCGTTTTGCCGTTTAAAGCGTGAAAGTGAAATCTTTTTTTTTCTTCTCTCATTTTTCTGCTTTGCGTTGTTTGTTTTTCATCAAAACGCGCTTTTCTTTGATTTTCTGTGTGGTCAAACAGAAGAAAACAGTCACTTCTCTGGGATTGGTCAGTGAACTTTGACGATAAAAACAAAAACAAGTCCCCGATACTTACACAATATCGAAAACAACGATAACGATTACAGCCCGTTTAGAGCGATAGTTTTTTTTTTGTTTCAAGCTTACCTGCAAAGAAAGAGAGAGATGGGAAAATGTTAATAAAGAAAAGAACGAAATTTATTATGCATACGACAGATAAACGTGTGTCGCTGCTAAAAAGATTCAGAAAATAGAATAAATGTATTTAAAAATATACAAAAGGCGAGGAAACTTGGCGGCGCTTGGCAACCGAAAAAAAATAAAGAAAAAAGAAAATAGCAACGAGATGAGCCGCCGAGGAACTCGGAAAATCAGAATGTGATTCTGCCAAGGCGCACACATTTTCTTTCAATTAATTTGGCCAATAAAGTGAGCACCTAAGAGGATAAACCCTCGATTTTTAAAGGCATTGAGCTACATGTAGCCACCCTTCACTGTACCCCGAAAAAATTGTCACATTCCTGGCCCCAATCTAGGACAGCATTTGTGCTCTACATACGGCCCCCGGCTATATCTATAATATACCCAATTTCTACGTTTCTACATTTCTTCTTTTATATTTTATTTAGGCTTTTGAGTACTATTTAAACAGCTGAAAGTTGTTCGTGTATTTGCCTTGTTTGCCATTGTTTAAGGCCCAAACAAAGCGAAGCACTTGCACCGGGGGAAACTATGGCAACGTGTCGCATATAGCTGACATATATATAGAGCGATATAGTTTACCGTTCAATAATTTTCGGGGCCCGAAATAGCAGCTAAGCACAGGTAAACCCGACTCGCCGCAGACACCTTTGTGCGACGCAAGCTCTCGCCTTAATTCAATTAGCCGCCACTGAGTCCGTCCTTAACTTGAACGTATCCATTTTTAATTAGAACGGTGCAAATGTAGCGGCGGCGTCGCTTGCCTACGCCAATTGCATGCCAGATCTCTATATATTATATATCTCTATCTATACGTATGTAATCAAAGTCAAAGATATATAGGCCTGTGTGGTATCCAAATGTATGTAAATGCATATAGCTCAAAGCTCGTTCAGTTCGGTTCAGTTCAGTTTTAGTTTTAGTTTTAGTTTTTTTTGTGCATGAAATAAATGCCGATAGGCCGGCCGACAATAACAACAACAATAACAGTAGCAACAGCCATAATATACACCGAAAAAAATTATTTTTCAATTAGATAATATTCTTAAAACATTTATACAAAAAAAAATGATCTGAGAAAGGTTTCTATTGGCTTTCTAGAGCACTGAAAATGTAGTTCTTAAGAATTTTTGAAGAAAAATCTGATTGTTCAACATTTTAACATCGGTATTCATCAATTTAAAATCGATAAATTAGCATATACAAATATTTAAAATGTCATATCAAGCAAGAAAAGCCTTAGAAACCATATTTAACTGAAAAAACATCGATAATAATCGATTTAAAATCAATAAATTGGCGTATAAAAATATCGAGTATTTCAATTCTTTTCAAGATCCTCTTGAAGTCCCAGAGTTGACCCAAAAATTATATTTTAACTCGTTCTAAACACATGTCTTGCCATTATTATTAAACAGGATACAAAAGATATATCAGTTTAATAAGGAAATATACAGAAATTCTATTTCAAACTTAAATTAATTAAATTTTTTTTTTTGTATTTTCTATTTTTATTCAAGTGTAACAGCTAAATGCGACGGACAACGAACGCAGTGGCCGACCTTCGCCGTGTGCGGCATACAACGTTGCTCGCTGAAGGTTGACAATCAATAACAACAACAATAATAGCAACAAAAGCAGCAACTGCAGCAGCAGTAGCAAAAGCAGCCACAACAACAATGCTACTACTACTAAATAGAGCACAACAACAGCAACAGCAAAAGTTATCAAAGTTGATTGCATTTAAAAACAAAAAAAACAACGAAAAGGGTTTACCATCTTGGCTCTAGCTCTGGCTCTGGAGTTGAGTTTTTGTTGCCCAATGCAACTTTGATTAGGCTACTCATGCATAATGGAAAATATGTTAAAGCCCGTCGTGTCGTGTGCCAAATGCAAACGAAACCCGATAGAGAGAAAACCACCTCACTCCCCAATCAACAAATGGGTTGATATGCAAATCATTTTATTTAGGTTGCGGGAAAATAGGTTAATAAATGAGGAAAAAAACTAGAGCAAGGAGATCATCGTAGCAGCTAAAGAAAAGATCTAGGTAAAAACTTGAAAACAAAATGAGAACATCAATTGTTTTGTAGATGAAATGATAAATACAAGTTAAGAACAATGGTAAATGAGTTAAATGATAAAAGGTACATGAGTTAAATGAGTTACTGATGCTTTAGGAACCTGGTTTAAGTTTCATAATGATCTAAGGAGTTTAAAAACTGTACTTTTGTGGCCATCTAACTTCGCCATCTGGCAACACTGTCTGTTGAACACATTCTACCACAAACGCCGATTGGTCACACTAACTATGTGAAAACGAAGCTATAAGAAAATACATATTTTTTATCTGCAAACATACTAGGTTTATCTTGTTTAATAAAATATATATTTATCTTTTATAATTACTTCTTTATATATTTGGCTTGTAAAAACATTGATTTAAACTTTCTTTCCCTCAACTCACATTACTTTGGGCATAAAATTATTTAAAAAGCTATAAATCCAAAGCAGATAAAAAGGTTATTCACAGTCAAGTGTAAGAGGCCTAGATAAAAGATACAATTACCCTTGGCTGTGATAAGAGAAGATGCATTGCATAACTCAAGTTGGGATACAAAACGTGAGGCACTTGGCACTCGTAAAGAAGGGAGTGCTTCGGCACGGCAATCAAAAGAATTATTCAACACGCAGTTTTATTGCTTTTTGTTTGTACACACAAAGATACCCTCTACTATATATCTGCATCATTAAAGCCGAAAACGCTTTTGTTGCTGTTTTCGCCATGATTTCTGTTATTTACAAGTCACGAAGTCGGGCCACGCAAACTGCAATTAGGCTCTGGTTGTGGCAACAACCTGTGCCGGCTCCGTTCAGGTGGGAAACTGACGCTGAGAGATCTGATCCGATCCAATCCGATCCTCTTTCGGGAATAAATCAAACGCCCCCGCGGGGAATCAACAAAGAGCTCTTGTTGCATAATTAAATTTTGGCCAAGATACCCAAATCTACGAGTCTCCGTGTTGTAAATAGACAACAAAGCGCGGCGGCATAATCAGCTTACGTTCTTCTTCTGCGAGACAACACGTTCTGGGCCCGGCCCTCGTAATTAATATCTGCGAGATAAATACACTTGAGGGATTTGCCCTGGAGCTGGAATTATTATGTATTCGTCGAGCTCGGACTCGGTCTCGGACTCGGACTCGGCTTTGGATTCGGATTCGGATTCTGATTGGGGTCAGAAGCCAGCAAACATCGCGTAACGGCGAACGTGGAGCGTGGCTACA
>VNJO01001624.1:0-44473 GCA_008042535.1 Drosophila tani | reverse complement strand
TGAAAAACGCGATTATTTCTAGCTTATCGATATGTTATCGTGCTAAAATATCAACAATAACTAATTATCGTTTGAAAACGTATCGGTACTTGAAAGTTTATGGATTTTTAACGGAAAAAATACATTACTGACGGATTTTGTATAGATTCCTCATATTTCTTATATACATATAATACATATGTATTATATTAAATGTATTATCATTATCATTGAATGAAAATACGCAGAAACCACTTGCCTCTTGTTGAGTGTATTCCTTGTGAGTGGTATGTACGCATAGGGATCCAATTGGCCGCGCTTCTTCATATCGCCCTTGGCCTTTTTGCTGCTAAACTCACTGCCCGCCGTCCGATTGATGGATTTACCCGATTTTCCTGATTTCACGGACATGGCATCCGCATTGGCATTGGCAGCTCCTCCCAGCTGTCCCAGCTGTCTGTGAATGCCCTTGCCACCGCCAGCACCACCAGTGCTGGCCGTTGTCTTGCCCGATTTCATGCTCAGCGCATCGGTGGCCTTGCGCTTTCGCTTGGCACCCGCACCGCTCGCTGCCGCTTGCTGCTGGACTTGCTCCTCATCGCTGGAATCCTCCTCCATGCCCCGCTTGGCCTTTGGCTCCTTACCAACGGCAACGGCATCGCCGGCATCGTCATCCATTGATTCGTCATCCGAGTCCGAGTCGGAGTCGGCTGCACCCTGGCCGCGCAGAGCCTTGTCGCTGATGATCAGGCGACCATCGTCGGCAGTCTTGAAGCCACCGTTGGGCAGCTGAGGCTTTGCCTTGAGGCTCTTGGTGGTGGCCATTGTTTGGGCCGAGGAGCCACTGGCTGGAAGTGGGGTATTAGCTGAGTTTAAGGGAAAAAGCTGAGCTTAAGCTTACTTAGAACATTGCCAATGGACTTGAGATCGGCCAGATCGACAATCTCGTCGGGATCCTCGCGTATGTAGGTGCTCTTCTTGGTCTGCTTGGCCTTGTGGCGCTTCTTGGCTGCCGCCCCGCCCTCAGCATCCTCGGCATCCATGTCGTCCTCCGGCAGGTCCGAGTCCGAGTCTGCCAGAATATCATCAATGCTAGGAAGGAACAGAACATATTAAAGCCAAAAGGAAGGCTTAGAGAAGAGTAAGAGGGACGTACGTATAGCTCTTTTGTTCCAGATTGCCACCGACCAGCTCCTCATCGGAGCTATCCGCCTGGGCCTCCTCGTTCAGCTTCTTGCGCGTATCCCGGCGCATCTGCTTGCGTATCTTCTTGAGCCTGCGATGGGTTATCTCATCGTCGCCGGGCACGAAGCGGGCGAGCTCCTCGGTGGTGAAGCGCTTGCAGAGTTTCTTCAGGAAGTAGCCAATCTGTATGCGGCAATAGCGCTTCGTGTCCTTGGTCATGGCGGACAGGGAGCGCATCTAACAGGAGCATAAACCGGATTTTAGGGGGAGTCTAGGGGAAGGGATTCACAACTCACAATCGTCTCCAGATGATTGGCCACCAGGGGTATGGGCATCACCTTGATGTAGGTAATCAGAAAGGCAACGGCTGCCTCCGATTGATTGCGCGACTTTTGCACCAGGAACACCGACACCTGCTGCAGCACAAACTCCAAGGTGGCCACCGTCAGGTGTTGGCCCTGCTGCTGCAACACAGCCCGGAATGCCAGGATTGTGTTCGTCACCAGCGACTCATCGCCCGCGAAGCCAGCCGTTAGGATATCCACAAAATCATTGATCTTCCCCGCATCCTGATAGAGTTGGGCAATGAACTTGATTAGCTGCTCGGCCACTGGCTCCTTGCGCGTGCTAAACTCCTTGTAGTTGAGCACCGCCTCGGGTATGGCCTTCATCACCAACTGGTCGTTGTACGCCAGATTGTTCCGGCAATCCAGCAGGGATTTAAGGCAACTGAAAGTAGGAGTAGGGAGTGGGATATATGGATTAGACATCTGCATGAAATCACTCACAACATACGTTTCATTGAGTATATTCGAATGGAATTGAATGGACTGAGTGGAATGCAAGAAATGAAACGACATTGTATCAGTATTCGTTCCCGTTTGGCTTCATAGCTTGGGACGTTGAACGAAATGAACGAGAAGGAATGAAGCGAAAAATGAATGAATGTATTTGGCAATGCGTGTTATATTCGAATCATTCGAGTTGTTGTGCAGGAATTCGAATTTTCAGGGACCACCTGCAGTTCGCAAATAGACGCAAGTGCAGACGCAAACATGGACACTTCAATAAAAGAAGCCGACGAATGTGTATCTGTATGTATTTGTAGTCCGCGTTGTTTTTATTTTGTTCTTAGTTTGATGTTTGGTGTATCTGCAGTTGCAACTCGAATCATTCGAATTCAGCGTCTCAGTTTTCAGAGTTCTCACTTCATTCCACTCGTTTCTCTTTCTCTATTCTTTGTGCGGCTGAGTCGTACGTAAGCGACTCAACTCAATCAATTCAGTTTGGCTTTGCTTCAAATTCACTCAACTCATTTTGAGCTTTGTGCATTTGAATGTGATTTTTTTGCCACTCATGCAGATGTCTAATATGGATAGAGGCCAAGATATCAACGTTAACTAATTATCGTTTCAAAATGTAAGGGAATGTGAAAGCTTATGGAGTATATATTGTAGGAACATAGTAGGAACACCATATATAAACATAACATAGAATGTAACAGAAGTGTAAACAATATATTATAAAACCATTGTACATCGATACTATCGATTAAAGTTAAAAAAAGAGATCGATAGGAGAACAAGAGAGATCTGCGATCACTACTTGTCTGAGTGGCGCTTTTTAAAAAATAGACTTTTGGTGCGAAATAAAAATTAATTAAAGATCAAGAGCCTATAATATGAAGAAAGAGAGGTGGGAGGAGGGTATATGGACAGAGAATATCCCTCCAGGGATTACTTACTATAAACGCGAGGCCTGACAGATGTTGCAGCTGGTGTTGAATGCCTCCAGGAGGATTTGCTGCAGCACCTGGCTGTTCTTCCGCGTAAACTTCTGGCACGACGCCAGCTCCGATGTCATTAGCTCTCGCAGCAGTCTGAAAAGAAATCATTATTCATCAATTTCAATGAAATTCCATCACTCATCCCCTACTCGTAGGTCTTCCTCTGCTGCTTCTTCAGCTTCTGCTCATCCTTGGCCACCAGCTTGGACTTGTCGTTCCTCAGAATTGGGGCCATGTGCTTCTCAAAGTACGCCTCAATGCTGCGACACTTTTGCACCCTCACAATGGCCGCATTTATGTCGAACAGAGCGTCGTACTCGAAGCTGGCCACGGCCGTGGCCGCCAACTGCCCCTGGGCGGTCTCGAAGAGCTGCAGCTGCACCTCCGTGGGCGATCGCGATACGTACAAGCGTATAACGTCCAGGGCGCGCTTCCTTTGCTCCGCCTCGTACGTGCCACTCGGTTTCTGGGTGTAAATGTTGAAGAGGCGCGGCAGAAAGTTCTTGGCATACATGCCAATCGCCTGATGGCACTCCCTGCTCTGACCCTCATCGAGCAGCTCCATCAGGCCATCGAAAATGGGTGCCCTGAGCTCGGGGTTCTGTTCGAGGGCAGCCCCCAAAGTGGGGGCCAAGAAACGCAGATATTCGGGGTCCCGGGGCTGGCGACAGAAGCCGGGGAACAGGCCCCACAGCTGGCAGCACAGGAGCTCGTGAATGTGCGACGTGGCGGACGAGGACTTGTCCTGCCACTTCACCTGACAGTCCACGGCCAGGGGCATGATCTTCTCCTTGAAGAACTGCAGGCTGGCGCCATTGGCGCCCTCGCGGAGCAGCGGCAGCAGCCAGGAGCGCTCCAACTGCATGCCGCCCCTGCCATCCGCCAGGGGTATGGCTGTGAGGACCAGCTCGGGCCCCAAGGCCTTGATGGCACTGATCAGCGTGTGCTCGATCTGCAGGCGGTGGCTGCTCTGGGTGTCGTAGCGCTTGGCTATGGTTAGCAGGGAGGGCGTGAGCTCCTTGCTGGAAAGACAATGGCCTTTAGTACTAGAGCTGTAAAACTATCGACGATACTATCGATATTATCGATGGTGTTGTGCTCCGCGTCACTATCGATTGTTCTTTTTCACCATCGATTCATCGCGTTAGCAGTTAATTAGTGAATTTGTATAAAATGTTCAAGTTTTGGCCAATAAATATAATCTTAAATTTGTATATTCTTAAGAACGGACCAAAACATTTTTCTTTAATTTACAATCATTAATTTCAAAAACTATCTCTCTATAAAATCTATGTAAACAGTAATTGTGATAAAATTTCTTTCATTTTTTGTATTACATAAAATCTTATATAAATGATGCCATTAAATTTGGTTTGCTTAAGCAAAGTAAATTTTTTTAACCCATTTTATTTTGTCGATAGTATCGATATTATCGATGGTTTGGATTATCACTATCGAAAATATCGAGTAAGGGCACTATCGATGGTTTTACAGCTCTATTTAGTACCCCCCATAGTCTCTCCCCCTCTAATTCAAGCTAATAGAAATAGAAACTCACCCAAATTGCTTGCCACACGCCTCAAAGACAATGGAGAAGATCAGGATCACATACTTGGAGATCTCGCCGAAGGGGGCATTGAGTACCTTGTGCATCGACTCAATTATCCTGGCCACACTTGCGCGATTCCGCTGCAAAGCCTCCTGCTCCTGCTCCGCCGCGGTGGCCAGGGCCACGCAGTCCTGCAGCAGCTCCTTGATACAGTTCGAGACGCCGACCACCAGCTCCGTGCGATCCGAGAGCCACAGGTCCGTGGTGCACACCTCAAAGAGACGCGGCAGCGCCTGCATGCACAGGTCCAGCTGGAGCGTGGCCAAGTGGAGGTGGCCCTCCTTCAGCACCGTGATCCAGGCCAGCATCTGCCGCACATCGCTCCTGTCCGGCCGGTACTCATGGATGGCGGCCAGGAGCTTGGCACACAGCGGGGCACTCAGGTTGGGGCTGCGGCTGAGGAAGAGGGCGTGCAGCACCTGGAAGCAGTTGGTGCGCACAAGCACATTGGCCGCCGTCATAATGGACAGCAGGTGCTCGCACACACTCCGGATATCCTCCGTCCGGAAGCCGGACAGCGTGTCCTTGAGCAGGGCCAGCGTGTAGAGCACCGTGGTCTGGGCATTGGCCAGCACCTCGGGCTTGAATTGGGCGAGACAGAACTTGGTCACGCGGCTGCTCGCCGGATGGTGCTTCACCTGGGGCTGCTCCGGCTGCTTCTGCTCTTCGTCGGCTTTCCCTGCTGGGAGCATGAAGCAGCTGCCATGGATAATGGACACCACCGCATGCTGGGCCGCCTTGCGTATCTTGGGCTTGGAGTGAATGCTGAACGCCAGCAGAGCATCAAAATACTGGAACGTGGAGCTATACGTCCATGTGGCATATTCCTGGGCACGCAGCAGCACGGAAAGGCAGCCAATGATCTGGAAATGAATAAGGATCCTCTTGTTTCCGACTGAAATTCATGGCCAACACGGAAAGAACTCACATAACGAATGACCGACTGATTGGTGGACTCCACAAAGCGCTGGAGCAGGGCCTGCATTGTGGCCGCGGTTTGGGCGAAGCGGCGACGCAAAACTGGTGGCGGCACCGACTTAATGCCCATGGAAAGCAACGATACACCGGCCACAATGTCACGCTCCTCCTTGGCCGCCTCGATCTGCTCCATGAGGAGCAGGAAGTACTCTGTGGACGTCTCGCCGCCGCCCTTCTCGCGTATGATTTCGGTGAGGGCGCTGAGAATGGCCAGCATTTCCTTGTGCAGATCGGACGAGGCACGGAAGCCGGTGAGGAGCTTCTTGAAGCTCATGTTGCTGCAGCTGCTGTAGTTGGAGGCGAAGGTCTTGAAGGTCTGCACGGTGCCGGTGCCGGTGGGCGCTGTTCCCGTCCCAGACATTCCCTCGTCGTCGTCGTCGCCGTCGCCGTCATCGTTCAGCTTGAAGCTCATCAGGCTGCCGGCCACATCGTTGACCGTTGTCGTCTCCGCATTGTATGCCTGTCGCTGCTCATGCTTGTGCACCGCCTCCATGGTGAGCCCAGTGGGCGTGGCAGCCGCTAAATAGGGATTACAGACGGGTCACACTCTCACTTTTCGGCCACAAACCATTCAGAGCTGTTCAGTACTCACCCAGACTCAAGTTGGGCTGAAAGAAGCGTGATTTCGCTTTCAGGCGATGCTTCATCTGGTCGGGATTGGAGACGGCCGACTGGCCTTTGCTCCATGTCTTGCCCTTGCCATGGCGCTTCAGTTTCGATCGGAATTTGCCCATGATCCACGCGAGAAATGCTCAAAGAAAGTACGAAACAAGTTTGTCCAAAACAATTCGGAAATCCAACACGTGCGCGGTTAGAGCTGGGAAATTGCTCGATTGTTATTCCCTTGCTATCGGACGAAGAGTGTTTTTGGGCCATGCTACAATTATGTAAGGTAGTCTCATCAACAGGGGGCAGCTCTCTGGATGTGACTACCGTATATAATGTTATCAAGATTCAGCTGTTTTAAAAGAGAAGAGAAAGACACAGAAAGATAAGAGAGGAAGAGGACGAGAGTGGAAGAGGGTGAGAGAGGAAGAGGAAAAGTGGAAGAGGATGAGAGAGAAAGAGGATATAAGAGGTGCCGCGTGGCTACCACTTGATGACAGCTAGAACTGGGTGAGAATTATAGTGAAACGCAAGCCGTACGTGCGCGAGTACTGCAGATGCTCCTTTTAATGATTCAGCTAGTTTACAAATTTATATATTTTGTTATATAATCGATAAGACCCACTTTATCCGCCTAATTTTGAGTTGCTGAACACGTTGAAACTCATAAAAACGAGAAAGAAAGCTAACTTCGGTAAACCGAAGTTGGTATACCCTTGCAGTCTGCAGAAAGCTACTTCTCTTCGAAAACAATTTTGTGGCACAACTGCAAAATGATATTTTCATTGAATTTGCCATAACTTTTAGAATGTGTACTGGATTTAAGTATATTTGACATTAACTCTTTAAGAACAAATGTATCTTTATATCTGTTTACTCAAAATAACATAAAACTTTTATTTTATATTTTTAAAAAGTAAATGAAATCTAGCTTTAAAAAAAAAAATAGCCAAAAATATTGCATGTTTTTTTTACTTTCAGTGCTTATATCTTCATTAATAAAGTTTTGACCATAAAGATACGTATTTTGTCGGAAAGGTGTATACATTGGCCTTTGGATTGTACTAATTTGAATTTTGTTGGATTAACGGTTTTCGATATTTTTAGCGTAATATAAAAAAAACTGTTTTTTCGCGAATATCTTCAAAACGGATTTTGAAAATTCTTTTTAATGAGTTCAACGTGTTCAGCGTCTCAAAATTAGGTGGAAAAAGTGGGTCAAGTGGGTGTAAACTAGTGTTATATACTGCAGTCTCATCAGCTCTTTCGGGGACGATATCTTTTTAGCTCTCTCTCTTTCTTCGCTCTCTGAGAGACATGCTTGAAAGGGAAAGCACAGTCAAAAGAGGGCAACTTTTGTTTTCTATACCTTGTATAATTTGTATCATGTTTGTAACGGTCGATTGTCGTTTCCTAGCTATCGATTACAACCACCTATCGGCCGGCGAGTGTGTGTGTCAGCCATCAGCTGTGCTTTGCTGCTTTTGTGTGCGTAAGAGTCAAAAGTCGGGGAAATCTAAAAGTAAATGCAATTATTTTCGCGCAATACAAGGAGACGCGGGCGTCGGAAAACGAGGCGCGGCGGAAAGTAACGAGGCAGAAAAAGAACCAAGACGGCAGACACATCCGGCAGATCTCCGGCTGAAACGCACCTACATATAGTAGAAAACGCGAAAAACTCAGAGAACTCAGAGAACGATGACGAGTCGCCAGCGAACGGTGATTATATTCAAATCCGAGTCGGACAGCAGCGATGTTTACGCGGAAACGCTGGAGAAGCACAACTTCAATCCAGTGTTTGTGCCCACGCTGAGTTTCGGCTTCAAGAACCTGGAGGAGCTGCGGTCCAAGCTCCAGACGCCGGACAAGTATGCGGGCATCATATTCACCTCGCCGCGCTGCGTGGAGGCTGTGGGGGAGGCCCTGAACCTCGGGGAACTACCTGGCGGATGGAAGCTCTTGCATAACTATGCCGTAGGCGAGGTGACCCACAATCTGGCCCTGAGCACCTTGGACCAGCTATTTACGCACGGCAAACAGACGGGCAATGCGCGGGCCCTCGGCGACTATATCGTGGACACCTTCGATGGATCCCGCGACCTGCCGCTCCTGCTGCCGTGCGGCAACCTCGCCACGGACACGCTGCTCTCCAAGCTGGCGGAGAACGGCTTCTCACTCGACGCCTGCGAGGTGTACGAGACGCGGTGTCATCCCGAGCTGGGCTCAAATGTGGAGCGAGCCCTGGAGACCTATGGCGAGTCCCTGGAGTTCCTTGCCTTCTTTTCGCCGTCGGGCGTCAACTGTGCCCAGGAGTACTTCAAGGCGCACAACCAGTCGATGGACAAATGGAAGCTGGTGGCCATCGGGCCGAGCACCAGGCGGGCCCTGGAATCGCAGGGCCTCAAGGTCTACTGCACCGCCGAGCGGCCGACAGTGGAGCATCTGGTGAAGGTACTGCTCAATCCCCAGGACAGCAGAGAGCGGCTGGTTAAGGAGCGCGAAAGGATGGCGGCCCTGGAGAATAACGATTAAGAATCCGCGTAACCCCCCCAGAAGTCTGTAGTCAGGGGAATTATGTACTGTACTCTCCTCCAATAATTATAATCCGAAAAAGCCAGAGATTAGATGTAAATAAGAGCTACAATCTTGAGATTTGTAGTCCTTTTGGAACTATCAGGGGTTCTATACTATTTGTAGCATACTTTTAGACGCGTTTTGAATTGATTTTGAAGTTCGCAACAATTTCTATGGCACCCCTGCATGATTCTACACTAAATTGTATTTATATTCGCAAAAAATAATAGTCCAAATATTCATTGGAATGTATCAACTTACAAATTTATTGCAAATACTCGTAATTGATGTAGTTAAAATTAATTACCTCACTGTTTGGAGAGTGCACTGTCTACTATTGTTTAAAAAACTCGAATTAGAATGCCAAGATAGCAGAAAGCCCAAAAACACCGAAAGAAAACCAAAAGACTTAACTAAATTATATATACTTGTATTTTTTTTTTCTATTGACCTCCGAACGAGAGTACAAAATTAGCGGGCATCAAATGCCGGGCGACGTTTTCACATTTTCTGTGTGTTTACCATTCGATCAAGCTGAATAAAATTGTTTCTAAATTTAGTCGGTGGTCCTCTTTGTGGGTCAAATGGGAGGGTTGGCGTGGCTAAACTATGATGATGAAACTAAAGTAGATTTAAGCGATGCTCGCCGTTAAAATCATTAAAATCATTTATATATTTTAAAAAATATATTCTTATAAGTGATATCTGGGTTTAATTGCCAAAATAATACAACCGATGTTGTTCTTATATGTATTCAATTTATTTTTAGACTAAATATTAACCAGAATAAAAATTAAATATGTACATTTTTTTTTTTTGCAGTTTCTGCGCTTTCTGTAGGTTAAATTTTTTTATTTTTATTTTTTACGAAACGTACGTCCTAAAGATAATGGTCAGAGGAGTGAAATATCGAGGGAGAGGAAGCATTCCCGTTTTAATCCGTTCGATCACATAAATGACCATATATTTCGCATAAAATATCGCTACAACAAGGCAAACCTGCGGCGAATTATGGAAATAGTGCGAGACGATCTGGAAATTGAATATTATAAACCGTTAAAAAGGGAGCCAGTTCCACTAGATTTGCAAATTGTATCATCACAGTCGGATGTGTGGGGTGGAACAGAAGTATAAAAAGGAATAATTTTGTGCTAGTCGAAGGCCACTGCTGCTAGTGCTAGGTTTATTATTAATAAGTTTAACATTGTATGCTGGACTTCATTTTTTAAATAAATAATTAAATAATATATTTTGTACTTGGGAGATATAACAAGGGCGAGAAAAGGTACTCGTATTGAAATTTTCCGTTGATAAGCTCGAGTCGATTTAGCCATGTCCGTCTGTCCGTCTGTCCGTCCGTGTGAAACAACAGATCTCAGAGACTATAAGAGCTAGAGTTACCAAATTTTGGAGACAACATTGGAATCTGTCGCACGCAGATCAAGTTTGTTTTAAAATTTGGGCACGCCCACTTGCGCCCTCAAAAATCATAAAAAACGTTAAAGAAGCTATACCCGTTATTTTCGGGTTAAAGTTTATAGATACAATAAATAAATAAAATAAAGTGGACGTTTTCTGAAAATTTCAGTAAAATCGGATGCTAAACATGGGAGATATTAGCAATAAGTTTAGAATTTTAACACACCGCCCTTAGGCACTGCTGTTGCAAGCTGTAGCCGACAGGTGGCCCATTCGAGCCTTGGCCGCGCGATATAATGGCGCCAACTGCAGAAGAAATGACAAAAGAATATAGCAAAAAATGACAAAAAATAACATAATTAATTTTTTGACGCCGATCGAGCGGGTTTTAATGTGTTCTTATAAAATGTATCATTCATTAAGTATGACATTAAATTGTTTATGTCGGGAGCTAATTCGAGAGGCAATTTATTTTATAATGTATGTACAATTTTAAATTGCCTTTTAGTGTGAAGCGCAAACGCTTAGGTACCGGGTATCTCACAGTCGACTGTAGCTTTCTTACTTGTTATTATATAACATAGTTAATATATTTATTTTTACAAATTTTTAGCGCGTCGATTTATTATTGGAAAATAATAGCAAAATCATAGAGGACAGGGTGCCGGTTCGGGGAAGCCCCAAAGTAATTCACGATAAGGTCTACGTAAGTACGCAATTAAATTTTTTAATAATTTTTAAATAGTTGTCCCAGCTCAGAATTTTAGCTTTAGGCAAATATTGAATACACTTTTAGAAATGGGAGACGATGTGAGGCAAAAACCATAATCCTATCTTAAGTTTTCAACTTATTTAAGAAATTCTCCCAAAAATGATCAAAATTGACTTGAAGGGATCCATATAGCTCTCAGAAATCCATTTATTGCTATAAAAAGGGCTCAGTATAATCGAATATAGTTTCAGATGCTCAAAATGTACACGGACTTCGGAACGTTGTCGGTATGGAATGGGTGAACTATTATTCGAATAAATGATAGCCTTTTGTTTGTTTCCAGTTCCCAGTTCCCATCAATTTTTTGTCTTCCTTGAAGAAGGCGTTAGTTAAGGCATTGGTACAAAGGCCACAAAAACACTAGATAAGATTAAGTTGCTTAAGTTAATTTTTTAGTTTTTTAAGATCATTTTGATCTAACAACATTAAATTCAATATAAAACATGAAATTTGTTTGGCTCTGCTCCTTCTCCTTCTGCTCAGTTGGAGACAAACTTTAAGAGCCAGCGTCGCTCCTCGCTCAGCAGGCCAAGATCCCGGCAGTGGGCAACGGGAAATAGCCGCGTGAAGATCCTGGATATTGGCGTCGCTGGTGAAGATCAGGCACCAGTTAAATATATTTTTCTAAAGATATTAAATTTCTTATAAAACATGGACCTTCTTTGGCTTCAGGATGGTTGGAAGCCTGCTGCTCGGCCAGCTATTATCATCAGTATCCTATAGAAGCATGTCATCCGCCTTCTTTGCGCCCTGCTCAAGTTCTTCCTGTTGTCCCAAGAGTCTTGTCCTGTTCATCCACCTGCTCCTCGGCCAGCTGGAAACATATAGAAGCCAGTGGCCGCCAGTGAAGCATCTACGTCAGTGAGGATCGTCCTGAAGTGCAATAGTTTAACAACATGAACAAAATCATGAATTTGTCCAATATCTGTTCCGCCAGCGGGCAATCAATTTTATTCGTTCAAAAAATAGCTGGCTAGTGGTGGTATCTGGGCAAAATCACACATCGATCAGCAGAAAAAAGACTGAAATAATCGATACTATCGAACTAAACCACAAAAAATCAACTTTTTTATAATTTTTGTCACCCCTAGATTCCTATACCTTATGCACAGGGAAATGTTACTTTTTGCCAAAAAAACATAATTGGAAAAATCAACTGTAGCGGAAACGGGGACTTACATTTCAAAACACTAGAAAAATGAAGGGGCTTTTTGCAAGAATACCAAATAATCGGAAAAAGATCGTGGTATTTTTGGTTTATCGAGAAGCGGCCGTACTCGATAGCTTTCGCAAAAATGACGTCACAAATATCTATAGATAAACGCGATGTGATCGATAGTTCCTTATCGAGGTTTTTCCACCTCTAGTTTTTGTTTCGTTCGGTTCGCTCTTTTTTTGCGTTTATTTGATTTCGTTTCCTTTGAAAAACACAAAGGACGTTAAAAGCTACAAAAACAAGTCGAATAACAACTGGACTTTTTTGAATTAAACCCAAAGAAACGGAGGAAAAAACGTAAGTTCAAGGAAATTCCAACGCACAAACCGAAAGGCAAAAAAAGCGCAACAAGCCGCACACACATGCCCATAGACACACGCTTTCACACACACACACTACCGCACGCCGGCAAAAGTTGAGCGTTGAACATCTTTTTTTTATCGCCCGCTTTTTATTCGTGTTTCGTTTTTGACAGCGGCGAACTTTTTTTTACGTGTGTGTCGCAAAAAGGAAGAAAACGAGAAATAATTGTTACGATAATATAAATTCTTAAGCTTTGCTGGCGACAAAAACAACGGCAAGTCGCATGTGTGTGTGCGTGAGTGAGTTTTGCGAATTTCTGCTATTTCCACTACATTTTCCTCTATCCTCGCACTTAATTTCCAGTCGATATTGTTCCTTAAATTATGCCAAAATTAAAGGAAGAAAATGTTTATGAAAAAAAAATGAAACAAAAACGAATCCTAAAGAAAGCAAAGGCTGAAATACCGGTATGTGGCGGCATTTATGTCTGTTTGTGAGAGCGAGAGAGAGAGAGAGGCTGGAGCGTGAGTCATTAACCGGCATTTAAAAATAAGTTTAAATAAGCATATTTCAAGAAATTAAATACAGAAATAATAAATATTGCAAATTAAGGCATTAATTTGCAGAAACCCCCTCGGTCCTATTCTCCCTCTCCCTCCCTCTCCCTCCCAAACACACACACACACACGTGCAGTTGGACGCCAAACCAAAAGTCGGTTATTTAATTTGGCGTAAGAGCGAGACAAAGCTAGTGCTTTTTGAGTGAATTTTTAAATTTTCGGCAGCTGCTCATAAATCACAAATATCGTATGTGTTTGTGTGAGTTAAGCGTGTAAAAATTGCAGCAGCCACTCCAACCACCGTTTTTTCTAAGTTTTCCCTTCCCACCTTTTACCGTTTGCCGTCTTTCCTCTTCTTTCCTTTCCTTTCGTTTCGTTTCTGTCTTTGTGTCTCGTAAGTCGCTTACTTCCGTCTTTGTCAAAAGTGTGCTCCATCTCTCTCTTCTATTGCTCATTAGCATGGAGTCGCATTTTCCAGTTGGAACATCGAGCTTCCAGTTGGAAGTGTGTGGCGATGGCTGCGTGACGCGTTATTTTCTTACCAGATAAACTGGCGATCGGAGATGAGTCTATTCAGAATCCATTTAGAGGGAAAAAGCTAAACAGTTGGCTGTTTCATTTATAATTTAATTTCTGCCATTAAAAGAAACCTTAAAAAAACCTTCGTATAATTATTCTTGCAAATAATTAGTTACGACTTACGGTCAAGGCAATGGGTACACATCAAGACAGTTGCTTAAGTGAGACCGAATACTTACATATTTAATATAATTAACTTAACATTTGCTAATATTTTCGTTTTTAGTAAGGGAATTTTAGTTATTCTTTCGCAAGTTATATACCATCGCTAGACTGGTATTTATGACCAACCTCATCACTGTCGTCTTTTCTGACGGCCCGTTCTTTAAACGGGTTCGAAGAGCTGTTACAATTTCCAGTTGCTCCCCCTCGTACATACATATGTACCTATATTATTATTTATTATTATTGAACCGAGCATTTTCAGACGCATTTTCAGCCTGTTGCTGGCCTGGCTCTTTTTATACCCGGTACCCATAGGGTACAAGGGTATTATAAGTTAGTGCCAACCGAGAATGTATGTAACAGGCACAAGGCGGCATCTCCGATCCCATAAAGTATATATATTCTTGATCAGCATCACCAGCCGAGTCGATTTAGCCATGTCCGTCTGTCTGTCCGTGTGAAACAACAGGTCTCAGAGACTATAAGAGCTAGAGTTACCAAATTTTGGTGACAAAATTGGAATCTGTTGCACGCGTATCAAGTTTGTTTTAGAATTTGGCCACGCCCACTTCCGCCCTCAAAAATCATAAAAATCGTAAAATAAGCTATACTCGTTATTTTCGGGTTAAAGTTAATAAATACAAAAAATGAATAAAATAGAGCGGACGTTTCCTGAAAATTTCAGTAAAATCTGATGATAAACATGGGAGATATTAGCAATAAGATTAGAATTTTAACACACCGCCCTAAGGCACTGCTGTTGCAAGCTGTAGTCAACAGGTGGCGCATTCGAGCCTTGGCCGTGCGATATAATGGCGCCAATTTATGTATGTACAATGTAATGTATGTACAATTTTAAATTGCCTTTTAGTGTGAAGCGCAAACGTTTAGGTACCGAGTATCTCACAGTCGAGCACAGTCGACTGTAGCTTTCTTACATGTTTTTTTTTTATGATTTGTCATGCATTGTCAGAGTCCCACTATGTATATTATATTTAGAGTGAGTCAGTCGATCTCTCATCTGTTGCACAGTGAAGAAAACGAAATATTCCCAAAATAGGAAAAGAATCAGAATCAGAATTCTTAATCATGTTGGACTTTCCTATTCTCATTAGAGAAGCTTAGTTTATATAAAAAAATGTTATTAATTTTTCTTATTTATAACATTTCATAATTTTAATGCTCATAGAACAAGTTTACGAGTTTTTCTTTAAAGTAAAAAAAAAAAGGTCCATATAGCAATGATATTATTCTCTGTGTGCTTTAGCCCCGCTCTTTATCGGCCTCTTGCTGCCCTTCCATTCCACCGCCCCTTTCACACATTCTCCGGCCAATTTGTAACGGTTTTGTGTGGCACTGAGAAAGCGAAGCACTGAGAGTTGTCAGCTTTTTCACTTCTCAAATGAATGCCGTTTAATAAGCCGAAACAAGATGCTGGGAATTGATCGATTCCAACGATCGGCCATTGAAATTTGCATTCGCCGTGTGATGAACTGTGGGAATAGTGAAATTTTAAATTAATTAAGTCAATTAGTTTACAAAATTGAAGGATATGAGGTTGTTTTATTCCGAGTTTTCATTGAGGTAGGATTTTTTGGATCAAGTGAATAATTCTCATATAATAATAGCTTTTGTGTAGAGCGGATATGTCCACGCCGATAGGCGATAGGCGATAGGCACCAATCCTGTTAAACCGATATACCATTGCCATGCGCATTACCGCATCTGGCATAACTAGGCTAGCGCGCGCTTCTTTATCGCACCAACGGAGCACCATTGACGGCGGATGCTGTACGCCTTTTTATTTACACATCTCACTCGATCTTTTCTTCTCTCTCTCTTTCTCTCTCTCTCTTGCTGGCTCTGTCTTGTATATATCTTTGCACTTGGACTGGTTATTAGGCCATTCATTATTTGATTTATGGCCTGGAAAATGGTCAGCTTCAGGGAAATGTGACCACTCATCCTCTTTCTCCGCTGCTGCTGGCTCAATTTGCACATTTCTACACATTCGAACATTTCTACACATTCGAACATGTATCCGACTTGACTGGAAGCTAATGACCCAGCAAACAATTTTAGGAGAGCTCATAGAAATGTGTCTGAAAAGTGTTAAGTTTAAGGGCGTTTTCGGAGTATAATTTGTTCTTTTTTCAGCCAGGGCTCATAAAAGGCTCTTCTGTCAGAGCATATTCGGAATAAAAGTAAGGAATCAGAAAGCAATATGAGCGTTTTTTGACAGTTTCTGATACTTTTTTATAGGACTTTAATGTCATTATGAGTCCAAAAAAAAGGCAAAAAAACGGTCCCACTTTATGTGGACTATTTCGGAGTCCCATCTGAATCTTTTCTGACTCACTGTAAACCCTCAGAAAAGGAACATTCTATTAAGCAATATGAACGTTTTCGGACACTTCGATTTACTTCAGACACAAGTTTGGCGTCTATTTGGAAAACGAGGAAGGAGAAAATTGTGTAACCTGCAAAAAACTTTAAAAAGGTGCAAAGGTATATTCTAAAAGGGTGCTCTAGGGCCTAAAAAGGAGAGAAGAAGCGGTGTAGAAGCGGTGTAGGTTGAGGCACAACCAAAAGATGAGACGGTGGAGAAGATTAACACGAGCGAGGATGAGGAAACCATGTCAGCTTGAGTGCAGTGACCACCATGGCTTGAATGGGAACATGAACGGGAAAACGAAACCAAAACCTCGGGCCAAGCTCATCAGCATTATTCAAAAACTAATTGATGGCGTGTCCGAAAGAAAATGTTCAAGACACCAGCCGAAACCTTTGTCAATATAAACTTAAATAGAAAATCTCATTTTGATAATACAAAATAAATAAACTATTAATTTAAACTTTAGTAGGCGTCTGAAACAAACCGTTCAGGAGGCGATTGAAGGACCCTTCTAGTGCCAAAAATTTCCTTTTCAGAGGGGTTTCAGTATTATACTTGGGGCAGAAAAGAGTCAGGTTCGACTCAGAAATAGTCCACATAAAGTGCGATCGTTTTCATACAAAAAAAAAACGCTCCTTTCTGACTCTTTTTTGGTCTCATAATGACTGTGAATTCTTATAAAAAAGTCTCCGTCAAGTGTCCGATTGCGCTTATATTAGTTGCTGGAATGTTCCTTTTCTGATGGGTTTGAGTATTATATAGAGAGTCAGAAGGGAGTCGGAAATAGTCAACATAAAGTGCGGCCGTTTTCTTTGAGAAAAACGCTATTTTCGGACACTTTTTTGGGCTCATAATGAATGAAAATGCTCATAAAAAGCCTTCGAAAATTATTAAAAAAACGCTCATATTGTTCGCTGGGGATGTGGTCCACTCGGTTTGCATATCTTCTGAGATGCGCTCACCCAAAAAATGGGGATGAGAAGAGGTCCGAGAATAAAACCAGTTTCAACGGCCAGTGTTGCCATTTTGTGCGAAATTTGCGTGGTGGCTAAGAGGCAGAAGCCTCCTTCCCTCTTCCTCCTGCTCCTCCGCCATCCTCCAGCTTTATTTCTCCATCTTCCTCGTCTCCTTTTTTCCTACCCAAGAGTCCTCGGATAGGATAAACGAGAGAAGAAAGACGAATATGGGGCAGGTAATAAAAAGCGCCGAAACCTGGAGATGGTATCGTGAGGATGTTGGATGGATCAACAAATGAATCATAGAATGAATCAAGGCACGACTTGAGTGACAAACTACACAAATTTATTGCTAACTTATAAATATATAAAGCTTGTAATTAAAACCACTCGAATATCTATCTAGATTTTCGATTAATTTTCTTATAATCCGTTTTGCAACCTATTCAAAGATTCCAACATGTAGCAGAAAGTTTTTAGCGTTTTTACATAAACATAAAATGTGGTTCTATCCAAACAGCTCTTTTCAGGGGAAACACACTGCTTGTACACCCAAAAAAAAAATCATCATAGAACCTATACGATTGTTATATGAATTCTATACTCTTGAGTATTAAACATTTCTTAATAAGATGCTTATTAATTTGATACTACGAAAGTATAAATTTTATACTCATCTCCACCAATATTTCATAATAAACACTAACGCGACAAACAGAAAAGCACTAAATTCCAGCTAACGCGATATGTTATCTAATTTTCGATGTAGGTTCGTATAAAAATAATACTCAAAAATACACAATTGATACTATAGAGTATAAAAACTAAACTTTGGAGTATACTTTTGATATTTTGAAGTATAAAATCTATACTAAACTCGTTATACTGCTTGAGTATACTTTTAAGACAACGCGTAGAAAGGTTAAACTCTTGTTTTTTTTTGGGTGTGCTTGTAGTAAAAATAGTAACTTATAACATAATTAGTTTAAAATGCGTAAATACAGAATCTGGTATTATTTATTTATTGGCAATCCAGAAGCGAGTACAGTTTATTTATCGGGAATCCAGAAGCTGGTACAGTTTACTTACAGTTTCCTTTTTTAATATAAAGCTAAAATCAGAGATCGACATCGAAGTGTGTGTTCTCCCATCCCAAATGGCACCCACAATGTCTGGCTGTGTTTTTTCCGTTTTCGTTTTTTGTTGTGGGGGAATTGGGAATGGCTTTTGGCCGTGTTTCGGGCTGTGGATTTTTTGACATTGAATACACAAAATTTGCAGCGAAAACAACACAAAGGCAAAATGCGCGCGAGAGGCACCTTAAAGCGACTGACGTCATGGCTGCGTCTGTTTGCTGCCGCCCCAAGCGTGTTCGTTATATTGTATTTTGTATTTATTTATTCACGAAAAACAGAACGAAACGGCGAACAACCCATGCTATTCGAAAGTACAGTGATCGCTCGAAAAAGCAGAGGCGATGCCGGTAACTCTGCACTGCACTTGATTATTGATCATTTTTGGGAATCGATTTAGGATCTTATTTTAAATTATAAACTTCTTTAAAATTACCAATAAAAGTAAATATATTTTAAAAACGATTTAAATTAAATTTAAACACTTTTGAAACCCTGTTTTATGGTCTTTACATGCTGCGAACTTGAATTTCTGCAATAAAAAGAAAGGAACTTCCTCGCTAAAAAAAAATACAAAACTGGTCGCTGCCTCTCTCAAATTCGTTTGCTCTCTGGAAGTTCTCTCGCGTTTTTACTTTTTTGTTATATTATTTATTTTTCTCTTATTTTGGTGCAACAAGTGTGCGGCGTTTTTTTTCTTTACCATTTTTTATGTTAATTAACCAAAACGAGTTGGCGTTGTTGTTGCTTTTTTTCGTGTTTTGTTATGCTTGACTAGTTAAGCGCGTAGAGAGAGGGAGAGAGTAAGAGAGAAAAGAGAGATGATCGTTGCATAATAGGGAAAACGTTGCTTTCAAATTGACAAGCGTTGCCACCTGATCAAAAGTAAACCCCACGCCCCTTGTAAAAAAGGGGGGTTTTGAGTTGCTCTCACTCTTTTTTAACTCTTAACTCTGCATGAAATAAATACATATTAAACTTTTTACAAAACTCATTTGTCAATGAAAAAATAATTTCTCAATTTGAATCCTAATTTTTAGTCTCAAACCGCGTGACTGGCTTATTCCTCTTCTAAATATTTAAATGTTGCATTATCTCTCTTTCCCTCATTCCCTCCGTTTGTGTGTGTTTCTATGATTGCACTTCCTTTGCTTTTTTTTGTTTTGTTTGTAAATAAGAGAGAAGCCGAGTGAGATGGCGTGGGATAGAGAGATTAGGTGATGGAAAATCGTAAAAATAAGTAAAAAAGTGGCTTACTGTCAGACTTAAAATTGATGTTTTTGTGACTCAAGCAAAGAAAAAACCTTTGATTTGCCAAGTTTCCTATATTTTTGTAATTTACAATTTCTTAAGTGTTACTCACTCTCCAGCCCGCCCTTCACCCAATTTCCCGAGAGCAGCGACGCGTGAGAAATTAATCAACGCAATGACTCAAAAGAGACTGCACCAACGAATAGGAGCCTAGGGAAGGGGTGAATGATTAAAGAGTGGGAACGAGAAGAAAATCAACAATTTAGTGGGTCAAACGAAGAATGCAAAAAGTTAACCTAACTAATCTCAGGATCTACACGAAATTCGGACATCATTTTTGCGATGCCGCCAGATATTGGCTTCAGGTTAATATTTTTCTTGCCATTATTAAAAAATTCAAAATTTATTCGAAAATTATAGAGAATACATTCGGAAATTTTAAAGACATTACGCCTAAAAGTTTATAAATTCGTATTTGCACCAAAAAAAAATCATCATAGAACCTATGCTATTGTTACATGAATTCTATGCCTTTGAGTATTGAAAATTTCTTAATAAGTTGCTTATTAATTTGATACAACGAAAGTATAAATTTTATACTCATCTGCACGAAGACTTCAGAATAATCACTAACGCGACAAAAAGAAAGCACTAAATTCCAGCTAACGCGATATGTTATCGAATTTTCGATGTAGGTTCGTATAAAAATAATACTGAAAAATACACAATTGAAACTATAAAGTATAAAAACTAAACTTTGGAGTATACATTTGATATTTTGAAGTATAAAATCTATACTAAACTCGTTATACTGCTTGAGTATTCTTTTAAGACAACCCGTAGAAAGGTTAAACTCTTGTTTTTTTTTTGGGTGTGGGTAATATAAACAATTTTAATTCAAATTCTATATTTATTTTAAATATTTACGTCATATCGTGTTTTCCAGCAAGTAACGTTTTATCAAATTATTGGAAAGATTTAAAGGTATTTCTTAGTTGAAAAACTCCACTTTCTGTGTGTTCTGTGGGTTCTGGATAGTTGGTTAATTTTTATTGCCGGCGACCTCCAGACGATCCCCATTTTTTCCTCGGCTCGCCGCGTACTCCATTTAACCATTTTTCGTATCTTATCTTTCTCTCGCTTTTTTTCTTCTTCACTTGCACAACACTTTGCGTGGGCTTTTACTTTTCATCTTCGCTGCTGCTTTTTTGTGTGTTTGTTTAAGTGCTTTTAAAAGTGAAAGAGCGCAGCGCTCAACAGAAATTATAATAAAAAGCAACCAAGGAATTGTAGCTTGGCTCTTTTGTTGAAATCGCGGTCTGGGGACAAGATTCTGGAATTTTTTTTGTTCACAGCATTTATCATTGTTGATCATTTAATGACTTTTTTGGTGAGAGTGAATGAGTATTCTAAGCATTTAAAATTATTTAGGGTTTGGGTATAAAACCGGATTTTTAAAAGTGTTTTATTCATTATTAGTATATATACTTTTAATACTTTTAATACTTTGGTATCAAAAGTCAACATCTCTCTTCTACTTTTCACCCTCGATCCCAATTAATTGCATTTTATTTCGCTCAAGTTTTTCTCCTTTTTTTGTATTTATTGTTGGCGTTTGCTTACGCGCCAACTCAAATGATAACACGAATATATGTATGTATTTGTTTGTGTGGTTTTTGTTGCTTATTTTTTTTATCAATTTTCAAATTGATAAACTATTTTTTTTTTTGTGTCAAGCATTTTTCGCATTTCGGAGATCACGTAATGTTCTAATTTTGGTTCTGTGAGCATTTGCTGATATCCCAAAAAGAAAAAAAATGGAGAATATGACGACATTGGGGGATTTTGCTTAGACTTTGTAATAAATAACTGCAGTTTACTGTTTTTAGAGTAGGTATATATTTTCCCTAGTTCATATTAGTATTTATTTTTACTTACTTGTAGTTTTATCCCAACTTTCCACACATTGCCATCTTGCTACATATTTTGCCCTGCTTAAAGGCTTAAAGTGTAAAGTGTAAAGTGAGAAGTCACTCCCGGGATTCACTGTACTTGGCTAAGCCCTCGGTGTGCGACGTTATTGACGATATGCTCATATCGCACTTTGGGCTATACAACATGTACATACTTATGTTGGAATGTTCGGCCCAAGGTCTTGACTCTCTTGATATCAGTTGCAAAGTTCTCGAGAATTCGAGGCGGCGTTGCTCCCTCTGGAAAGAAGATGTTTGCCAATTTCTTACTAATGCTATTTATGCTTCTGTTTCCGTTTGTATATTGCGTGGTATCAGCTTACTAAATCTTGGAAGTAACCCGCAATTGCTAAACATATTGCAACTAGCAACACCTGTTTAACTGTGTTTAACTGACCCGATTTGCTGGCTGGAATTATCGGTTGCATTTCAGTTCTTAGAACACAAATAAAAATATGTATTATTTGATACTAGATTAGTATCACACATGAGTTTCTGATAATTATTTTTAGAACAAGAAAACTTTGATCGCTTAGGAGATATTAGCTATTAGCTAAAAGTAACAGCCAGATTGTACAAAAGCTGAGATTAGTTTGCATAGCTAGATCGACGCGTCTGGTGATGTTGATTAACAGTATAGGGTGAGAGAAGGGTCCTTCCCAGCTTTGCAAATATAAACAAATATTAAAATGCAATTCGTTAAATGGCGGTCCAATATGCATTGCTACTGAGTTTTTAATGGGTAACCAATAAAACCACATGAGCGTTGGTTTGGTTGGTGTGAGGGTACGTGTGATATTATTTCCTGTGCTATATTTAAGCTCCACTCCATACTTCACTATCTAACTCTTCTCTCAGCGGGCATACCCCGGTAATCTTCAAGTTTGTGGGGTATATTGGTGCCTTGAAACAAGTTTATGAATTAAGAAGGGAAATATTAAGGGGGCTTAAATTTTTTCTCAGAGGCTAGGGATATTTAGACAGACGAATCTATCTGCATCCATACTGATGTATCCATATCGGGAACTAAAACAGATGAATATATAAAAACAGATGAATATATATATTGTAAGCATTAACTAAGTACTACGAGTATGGCATAGTGTAGCCCTTTTAGTATTTTGTAAAGCATTTAGCATTTTATGTTAAGATTCCGCCGAATTGTATGAAATTAGGATTAAGTAGAAGGAGACGACGGTCACACTACAAATTATAATAGAAAACTAAGCACATTGAAAATAACAACTTCCGAATAAAAATCAACGAAATAAAGAAGAATCCAGGGATAAACTACGATAACAATATGAAGACTCCTTTAATGAGGATCTGTATTTGTAGTCTGTTTCATTTAAATTTCCTTTTTTATATAGAGTTTCATAGCAAACCCTTGACACTAGAATCCTTTCTTGGCCAAAAGCCACAGCCTCCTTGTAGCCCAAGTTTAAAACTTTCGCCTGCAACGTGTAATAAATAAGATAGAATCCTTTCCTTCTTTTCAAGAAGTATCTTGGAGTTGGGTCCCGCGAATCTACCGTTCTCGCTTGTTTGTTGTTGCAATGTTATTATAAAATTTTGCTAACTTGCTTACGCGGACAGAGTGAGTTCGTGAGAGGGAGCGGACAAAGTAGGCTCCAAGTCAAGCGCCTTCTTCCGCGCGCTCTTTTCAGCCGTTCTCTCATCCCATTCTCTCCAAAGCACAGTGTGGCAAAGTGATTAAAAAAAACACATCAAAACCTGTTGCTTTTAAAGATTCTAAAGTGTACTTAATAAAGTTTCTTAAATAAAACGACAAGCTACATACATTTTATTTATTGCAATTTTAAGCCCCCTATATCAATTTATTTTTGACCACTGTGCACTTCTTTGCGCTCTCTCTCAGTGCAAAGCGCCAAAGCAGCAGCAGCGGAGCCGCCGGCAGCGGCAGCGACGCAGTAGCTCAGCTCGACTGCAAAAAAATAGAGACAGTCGCGACGGCGCGCTCGTTTCAAGCAGACGTAATTTGTTCTCTGTCTCCGATACCGATATAACGATATTCCGATACCGCTTCCGATACCGTTGTGTGTGTGTGGTTATGCTCTTGTTGTTATTGTTATTACTGTGACTTGCACTCTCTTTTTCTCTCTCCTGGTCGCTCCCCGCAATTTTCGACACTTTTTTTTCGTGTGTTCTTTAGTGCTGATCCAAGAAGAAGAAGAAGCAGAAGAAGAAGCGGCTGCAACAAAAACAACAAACTGCGGTTGGTATTTTACCATTTTTATTTAAAGTCTTTTCTTCTACTTAACTTAAGCGCACCTGACTGCAGGTGTGTTGGTGTGTGTGTGTGTGTGTGTGCCCAGCTGTGCGTGAGTGTGAGTGCGATGAGTGAGTGAGTGTGTACTATAGTGTGAGTGGACAGAGGTGGACAGTCAACGGCTTTTCTAAATTGACATACTTTCTAAAAAGCAGCAACAAAACGCCAGAGAAACAGCTAAATCTCTGACCAGCAAGTACAGTGATGCCTAGCAAAAACATATACAAATTTCTTAGTTAAAGAAAAAACGATTAATAATTTAAAACCATAAAGAAATAAAATAAAATGGCATTGAAAAAATACAGGCAGATAATGACTTGGAAAACTATTACCTACACCCAAAAAAAAATTAAACCTATACTATTGTTACATGAATTCTATACTCTTGAGTATGAAAAATTTCTTAATAAGATGTTTATCAATTTAATACTACGAAAGTATAAATTTAATACTCATCTGCACCAAGACTTCAGAATAATCCCTAACGCGACAAACAGAAAAGCACTAAATTCTAGCTAACGCAATATGTTATCGAATTTTCGATGTAGGTTCGTATAAAAATAATACTCAAAAATACACAATTGCAACTATAGAGTATAAAAACTGATCTTTGGAGTATACATTTGATATTTTGAAGTATAAAATCTAAACTGAACTCGTTATACTGCTTGAGTATACTTTTAAGACAACGCGCAGAAAGGTTAAACTCTTGTTTTTTTTCTTTTGGTGTAGTTGGTAATATTTTCCTTTTTTTAAATGCATTTTTTCGCAAAACCGTCTCGTCGGAGTAATCACTGTGATGTCAGTGCCACACACACAGCGGCGGCCGCAGTTTGCGGCGCCCTGGTCATAAAACAAGTTGAAATACAGGTGGACGGCAGTGGAAATGGCCAAAACCATGACCAAAACTAACTGAAACTAACTGGAAAGTGCAGTCTCCTATCTACCGCTATTTGCTGCGATGGCGATTTAAAATTTAAAAATCGGCAGGAAAAAGATCCAGACAGCGGCAGCAGCAGCAGCCCAGAGATAGCCGACTTTTTATGGACTTGAATGCAATCCATGCCAAATTAGTCGTAAGTGGAAGTCGATCCGGGGACCACACACTTCCTCTTGCATAAGTTTTTACCCAGAAATAGTAGTCGGATATGTCCAAATGGCTTGGTGGTTTTAGGGGAATCAATTATGATAGGTAATGTATACGGTTTTCCTATTTGTTTTCCAGCTTTGCAGAAGTTTGAAATTATAATCGGGGAAACCGTATACTTATGAAACTTGCTAGGTGCTTTTTAATATCTATTCGAATTTGCGACATTTTAAAATTCATTTTTGTATAAAAGTGCTAAAAAATGTTACAACCTTTGAACTTATTGTATTAAAAAATTTCTTCTGGGACCTAGAAGTATTTTCTAGCCAAAATGTGTAGCCTTTGAAATAAAATAAATCACTTATGTATATTTTTTTGTAATTGAAGTCAATTTACAACATATTATGACCTTAAACTTTATTATAATTGGTCTATTATGTTCTAATTTTATTGTAAGTCTACTAAAGTCCGCAATTAAAGTTTGAACCTCTGGAATTCCTATGTCAAATACTTTAAAAATAATAAGGTTAAAATATTTTCTGTTTTATATCAGACAGCCTTTAAATTGGCTTAACGTTTTTGTTTATGCTTTTTTTTTTTAATTTATCCTAAGGCTATAAAAATCTTAATTATGATGCCTCGAGTGAGTTTTTTTTATGGTGCTGAAAGGTGGGCAGGAAAGAGGAGGGAATGGCATGCGATCGCTTAGTTATTCTCTGCTGCTGCGCTGCGACTGCGCGCGTGTCTCAATGCATTTAAATTCGCTGTTTAATTTCTCAAATAAAAGAGTCTAGTGCATATTAACGTAAGTTTTCATCATTTCATTGCATAGCCATATTTATTACCCTTGCAGAGAGTATTATAATTTTGCCATGATATTTGCAACGCAGTGAAGGAGGCATCTCCGACCCCATAGAGTATATATAATTTTGATCAGCATCACCAGCCAAGTCGATCTAGCCATGTCCGTCTGTCCGTCTGTCGGTTTCTACGCGAACTAGTCTCTCAGTTTTTGAGCTATCGAGCTGAAATTTTCAGCATAATCTTATTTCTTTAGCTCGCAGTACATATGTCGGAACGGCCGAAATCGGAGAACTATATCATATAGCTGCCATAAGAATGATGGCGAAATTAATGTAATGTACCTTTTTTACTTCTCTGTTTTTCAACGTATTTTTATAAATTTCAAGATATAGCATTTTTTTTACGGTTTTAATTTCATCACGATCGGACAACTAAATCATATAGCTGCCATAGAAGCGATCGGTCGATTTATATGAAAATGTAAAATTCTACATGTAAAATGTAAAATTTACAACATTTACAAAATTAGATATTTTTTCAACATTACCGATTACCGATCGATTTTCAATGATCCAATGGCATAATGCAGAGGTATACAAACTTCCGAACTTTACCGAACTTGGCTTTCTTTCTTGTTGTTGTATTTCTTTCTATCCGTTGCTTTTGCTTTCTTCTGCAATTGCCTTTGGAAATGTGTGAGTGAGTCTGTGTAAATATTAATTAATTGTTTTATTAGGTGCATAAGCTTACTTTTATCTATATATATACAAATTGAAGCCGACCGCGTGTTTTGCAAAAAATGAGATACAGAAATTGTTTAGAGGGTGTTGGGAGCTAAAACCTTTATAAATATCATTAATTCATTAAATCAAATTAAAAACTCGGACATATGGGCTTTCCTATTTTGAAACTTATTTTTAAAGCTATTTAATCTTAAAGACAGCTATTTATAATGACAAGTTACCATGGAAATACTTAGCTCAAAAAGTTACAAAACTCGTTTATGAAAGAAAAAAACACCTGAAATCCAAAAGGCCACCTGTTGAGTGATCATGGTATTTTTGCCAGAGGAAAGTGGCTTGGTAGTGGGCGGTGGACGGGCGAAGAAGGGGGGCTGATGTAGAGGGTGAAAGAGAAGGCGAGATCATTGGCCGCATTGCTAAAAAAATTCCGCAGCTTTCTTTTGTTGAGTCTCTCAGCCTCCAAAAGTTGTTAATTTTGTAGCCGCACCCAGGTAAAAAAAAAAAAACTAAATGGGAGACGACTCAACCTGTGAAGGTCAGTTAACATCGCTCTCTCTCTCGCTCAACTTAGAGAAGAGTTCTAAAAACAATTCGATGACGCTTCATTGATTTTCAAAAACTTCAACTCATTTACATAAAATTCCCCTTTCCACCAATGTGACTAAAACCAACAATTCCCGTTTGTAGTTGCCTTCATTAGTGATGTCATTAGCACAAAATTCCATGATGAAAATGAGAAAAAGTTCGGGAGTACGAAATTAACAAAAAAGAAATAACAGGTTGATTTACTCTTTAAATATTTGCTGGGTGTGAGGGTTGAGTAATTTATTCGGTAACAATAAAAGCTTCTTGATTTATTGATAGGGTTTGTTACAAACTCGTTAAGTTGAGTAATTTATTTGCGTTAATTAAAAATATTTATGGAAATCTCATGTAAGCCTAAACACTATTTCTAATTAACTTTTTAGAAATTAATTTTTTTAACTGATTAAAAATATACATGCTTTGGATTTTAGCCAAATATCTTTATCTTGTTATCGTAGTTTATCTCTGGATTCATCTTAATTTATTTGATTTTATTCGCTCTACATTTACTAAAATCCCTGAATTGAGAAACCATTTTTGATGTACCTTTTATAGGAATTTGTGATCTCAAGGATTTCGCCTCTGGTAGAAGTTCTTCAAGTAAAAACATCTTAGAATCATAAAATCCCAATATTTCAGCTCTTCAGACTCCCGATCTCTATATGCAAGATCTCTGATACCATCTACAGGGTAGCCACCGCCTCTTAACCACATTTATTTGCTTGTTTTCACTTTGTTCTTTTCGCTGTTCACAAAATGCAGACGAAAGCTTTTGAGTACATACACACACACACACACACACCGAAATCCGTAAGACAAGCTTAGACAGCATCAACTTTTTTTTTCCCCTTTTGCTGCTGTTGCGCCTCTTCTTCTTCGTCTTTTGTTTTTCTCTCTTTCAGCTTTTTCTCTTTTATTTTTTGAATACTTCAATTACACAAATCTCAGTGTATGTGTGTGTGTTTTGTCTGGTTTTTGAGAGTGTTGTGTGTATATGAGCACGTTTCCACGTATTGCGAAGGTGAGCGAGGAAGAGGCGTGGCAGGGGCTAAGGGGGCGCTTAACTGAAAGATCGCCAGACACATTGCACTTAAGCTGGAAGTTAAACGACGACGTCGACAGCGTCAGAGACAGCGAGACTGGCAGAGCCAGCGTCAAAGTTCAAGGTGTACAAAATGTAAAAAAAAAAAACAACAATAAATCTCCCATGAGAATGCACAGGGAAAAATACTACAGTGATTCCTTAACCTTAGTAACATCTAATTATATATTAATATAATAATAATAATTATATCTTCTAAAAGACACAGCTACATTGGGTCAAGGACTGATCTTTATAGCGAAAAAGTTGTCAAAGAATTTAGAGGATTTCCTTAAGTGAACCAACTTCCAAGTTCCCTACACCCAAAAAAAAATTATCATAGAACCTATACGATTGTTACATGAATTCTATACTCTTGAGTATGAAAAATTTCTTAATAAGATGCTTATCAATTTAATACTACGAAAGTGTACATTTTATACTCATCTGCACCAATATTTCATAATAATCACTAACGCGACAAACAGAAAAGCACTAAATTCCACCTAATGCGATATATTATCGAATTTTCGATGTAGGTTCGTATAAAAATAATACTCAAAACTACACAATTGAAACTATAGAGTATAAAAACTATACTTTGGAGTATACATTTGATATTTTGAAGTATAAAATCTATACTAAACTCGTTATACTGCTATAGTATACTTTTAAGACAACGCGTAGAAAGGTTAAACTCTTGTCTTTTTTTTTTGGGTGTAACATACATATATTTTTTTTTCCACTGTGTGTGCTTGTGTTATCGACGATAATAACTTTATGTGCTGCTCTGCTGCCTTATTTAAAATTGTTCAATACCTGAGCTCATCATCGGCGAGATCTTATTGTGAGCGAACCTCATCATCACCGTCACCACCACCGTCGTCGGACGTCATTATCATTGACGACGACTGGCAGCGCACATTTAAAAATAGTCAATTATTAATTGAAGAAATGACTAATTGTGCAATTGATGTTTGCTTTGCTCTCTGATTTGTTGTTGCCTTGCTATTACTTTATTTTTCTCTCTAACAACCAAGGCAAAAATGCGGTTGTGTGACTCAGGTGTCAGAGATGGTGTCAAGATTTTACCAAGAAAACGTCAAACCTATTAGGGGACTATATTTAAAGGTGAAGCTGATGAATGCAAATAAAATAAAAAGAAATGAAATTATTTTAAGTGGCAATCAACACAGTTTTGATATTTTTTCCGCAGAAAATTATAAATTAAAGGTGAAACAAAACAGTTGTACATACATTTATAAAAGAAGTGAAAGATTGACCTCTTTTTCAGAATATTTTTGAAGACTATTGTTGTTTAGCATTTCATACAAGTATAAAAAATCGTTATTTAGCTGACTTTCTAATTTGCAATAAATTGATAATTTAATTCTTCGTCTGTGGCTAATCATTAAATATTTCTTTTTATAGGAATTAATGTTTTGGTCTCCACCTGAAATTGCATAAATTAAAATGTAGAATATATAATTATATTTGGTACATTTAAACATAAACATAAAATATAGTTGACTTGTATAATTACATTCTTATTTATAAATAACATTTAGACGGGCATGTATATATATTTTTTTTTAATTTTAGCTGTAATAAACACAAAGTTCTTTTACAGATATTACGTGCTACTATCAGATGATGATTATCCATCATAGCCGGATGAGCGGCAGTTAATCAACACTTCCGCTCTTGCCAACCCTTTACAACACTGCTGACCGCTTACCTGCATTGTCACCTGAGTGTTAGTGTGTGTGTGTGTGATTACCTTGTCATTGAGCTATCTCAGTCTCACTTACCTCCCCTCACACCTCCTCCTGCCCCGCTGTTTTTATCGAAATGTAATCATCTCCAGCGGAGACTGAGAAAACAAAAAGTTAAAAAAAAAAAAAAAAAATTAGTTGCCATGGCTGTTTGTTTTACTTTTTAATGTTGTTTTAATGACAGCTGTGTGTTAGTTGCTAGCTTTTTCGAGTGTGGTGCTGGGATGTGTGTGTGTGTGTTTGCACATTTTCATTAACGCTTATTTGTTGATGACTTTTGTGTTGTTGGATTTTCTCCTTCGTGCCTTGCTGCCTGTCGTCTGCATGAGTATAAATCAATCAATACAAAATTGGTCACCGGTGAAAAATTGGTTAAAGCTATGATAATAAAGTTGTTGCTAGGAGATCATCTAAAATTTCCAAGTGCGAATTCATGAATCAGTCGAATTCGCATATATTATCTTAAGTAAACGAAAAACATCAGTCGGCGATTAAGCTGTGAGTGATTCATTTCTTAAATATATTAAATTTTATTTTTGCTATCGCAAAAAGCAGATGTGGAACTGACTGAATCTTAATTAATAATTCTATGCAGTTATCATAACAACAGGTATATTCCGTACTCCGTATTCCGTATTTAATCCCCCAATTGGGGACTCACTCATATTGTCGGTCGGCAAAACTAATAAAGCCAAGACAACACAGCACAACAATTGAAGTTGGGGCCGCCTGCACATTAACGTATGCATAACCTCAAAACCCAATGTCACGCATATTATTTACTCTTTCAGCCTTAGTCTCTCTCTCTATCTCGTATCTCGTATCTATCTCCATCTCTATCGCTATTGTTCACAATATTTGCACGAGCCCCAGAGCCGAGCCAGGTCGAAATGAACTCAAATAAAAATGAAATTAGCTAACAAGACGAGCCGTCAGTCATAAATAAGTTGCAAATAATATGCGCACGATGGACATAAAAATAAATAGTGCCAGATGGAGGAGCGAGCTCTATTAGTGAGTTGCATCACACAACACAGTGCATGCAAATTGTCTGCGTTTCATAACCATACACACACACACACACATACACACTCAAGCTTCGGCTGCGACAAAAGCAAAAAGATAAAAATGTTAAAATTAAGTCCCCTCTCATCCATTTATTTGACAATTGCCGTTCGCTTTGTCTTTTCGAATAATTGTCGAACTGAAAATGAAAGCATTAGCCACGGCAAACAGTCGTAAATAAGCCCAGGGCAACAGGCAACAAGTGGGCGCAGTTTTTGGCCCAATAAATATGTAAGCGACAACGGGGCGGATGAGTAACGTGTGTGTTTACATACTCGAGTGGTGACTGTACTCGGTTTTCGGGTACATAATTGTACCTGTACCAGTACCTGTGTACCCCCAGTGAAGAATATTCGCTTAATAATCTCTGAACATTGTGTTGTGTTGCCAGGTAACTGGTTTTTATTTTTATTATTGGGAGTTGCTTTGCTTTCTGACTAGCAGTTTCGGAATTTAGCGGTGAATAATATGGCAATTGAAGCTTGTGTAATGTCCAGTGTTTATTGGTTTTGTTATCGGATAATTATTTTGTATATTTTTCGACATTGTAAGGATACTTTTGTTGTTGACAGTGCTTAAATATTTTGTGTACTTTGTATTTGTTGCAGTTGATGTGTATTTTATGTAAACGTAAACATTTATATTGTCATTGAAACAAATTTTATTGCTAACACTATTCAAATCTTTCAAAAACATCTTACACATATCAGTGTTTAATGTTTGAATCAAAAGATATAGAACCCTTTAGTTTTGTACAATGAATAATATCATTGTTATTATGTTCTTAAATTATTTTTCTCTTGAAATTCAGATAAAGTAGTTAAAAAAAGCATAAATAACTTAACTTAAATAACTTTGGCTTCGGAAATTCACAATTAATAGATTTCAGAAGTTAAGTGTTAGAAACGTGTTTCAAACCCATTTAGATTTAAATAAACTATGATTCTATGATATTTTTTCGTTCAACAACCCCAATAAAGGGTATCATAAGATATGTTTGTAGGTGGCATGTGCGCCAAATAATTTCTCGTTGATAGGTTGCTTGGTGTGTTGTCTTATCCTGTCTCTGAAGTCTCATTATACCCTTGCAGTGGGTATTATAATTTTGCCATGATATTTGCAACGCAGTGAAGGAGGCATCTCCGACACCATAAAGTATATATATTCTTGATCAGCATCACCAGCCGAGTCGATCTAGCCATGTCCGTCTGTCTGTCCGTTTGTCTGTCCGTCTGTCTGTCTGTCGGTTTCTACGCGAACTAGTCGCTCAGTTTTTGAGCTATCGAGCTGAAATGTTCAGCATAGTCTTATTTTTTTTAGCAAGCAGTATATACAGCTGCGGTCAAAATAATAGTAGTGCCCAGTAAGGCTATATAAAATCCACAGAAAAATAACTTTGTAAGCTCTTTAAAAAAATTATTTTAATTTTCATTAAAGCTTAACTAATAGTAGATGTTTATAACACATAACAACTTGGAATTACTCAAAAGAATTATTAAAGAAAAATATAAATGTTGAATTTGACGAAAATTGAGTCGGTCAAAATAATAGTAGTGAAACTTTTGAAAAATTACCACAGTCAAAAAAAATAATTTAGGAATACCTGATTGATTGATTATTATAGATCCATGGATAAGATTTTTTTTTAGTACTTAGTTGAATATCCTTTATAGACAGTAAGGACTCCTCAGCGATTTTCCCTGGAATCAACTGAGATTTGGCATATTTTCATAGAAAAAATGTTTCCACAACTTGCATGTGATAAAAATTTTTGTATGGTAGTATTTTCGGGACTTATTTCTGAATGTCACACCAAAAAATCTCAATCGGATTGAGTTTGGGTGACTGTGCGAGACATTTTAAGACGTTTACCTGGTTAGCTGCAAGACACTCTATGTACAACTTACTCGTATTTGCTGGATCGTTGTCTTTTTAAAACATCCAAACAAGTGGAATATCCTTTGAAATATATAGTAGCATCACGCCGACTTAGAATTTGACATATAAATGTCGATCCATTATAGTTCTGAGCCAATACACTGGCCTACCTACATGGTACGCAAGGCTCGCCTGAATCATAACTGACGAAAAACCCGTACCTAACGGTTTTGCAAGTATTTTTAGGAAAAATTGTTTTAATTGTGGTCGTTTTAAATACTTTCGAGACCCACGGCCGTAAAAATACCTAATTTGGGCTCTTCCGGCAAAAAAATGTTCCTAAATTTTTTCGGGGGTCAGCTTAGATTATCTGAGGTAAACATTAATCGTTTGACAAGATGCTTTATTGTTAGCTAAGGCCCTTTTCTGGAACTTTTTGCCATGAGGGCATTCTCTCTAAGGTTGCTTCTTATTGTTTTCAGATTTGCATAGATTTAAACATTTTTTTTTTGGCTGCAGCAGACATGAGTGTCTTATACATCCCCTGCCTCACTTGGCGATCCCCTGACTTCTTTGTCAATATCCTTGGTCGGCCGCTCGATTTTTTGAACATATCGCATATGTTTTCATTTTAGATGAGCATCCAATAATATATACCCTTTGAAGTAGGCTTTTCGTTCAGATATACATTTTTTAATCAGATTTTGCCTCTTGGCAGCAATTTATTTTCCACATTCCATATTGCCAGGACCAAATATAAACAAAGGATCTAGAAGTGCTAAAAACTGTTTGGTAACATCCTAAAGTAATGTTCAAGACCAAAAATCTTAAGAGGAGTTTAGTAAATTTAATCATTTAAAAAAATTTATCTGACACTACTATTATTTTGACTGCGCCAAAAACGTGCCAAATTGGGAAATAATGCAAAATAAAATAGAAAGAGATGTGATAAGACGACATCACTTCATATACTGGAAGAGCAGATATTGGCAATTACTAATATGAAGAAATGAATTGAATTCGTCAACGCATTGGGAAGATACAGCCGAAAAACTTTTCACTAGACCAGCACTACTATTATTTTGACCGCAACTGTATATATAGCATCACTATATCCTATAGCTGCCATAGAAATGATGGCGAAATAAATGTAAAAAAAATCTTAACTTCTCTGTTTTAAAACGGATTTTCTTTAAATTTCGAGATATAGGGGTTTTTACGGTTTTAGAATTACGGTTTTAATTTTATTAAGATCGACCAACTATATCATATAGCTGCCATAGAGCCGATCGGTTGATTTACATGAAAATGTAAAATAATACATTTAAAATGTAACATTTACAAAATTCGATATTTTTTTTAACATTACTAAAATGGTTCGATTTTCAAAAATCCAATTGCAGACTGCAAGGGTATACCAACTTCGGTTCACCAAGGTTAGCTTTCTTTCTTGGTTTTTATTCACTTACTCTATTTGCAGCACCGATTTTGATGCTATTTTGTTTTACCTTGTGTTGCAGTGTTAATGACAAACAAGATGTACCCTAAACGTACATAGTTTTATCAGGGACTTGTTACCGTTTTTGGTTTGCTTCGTTATTTGCCAATTTCTAATTGTTTTTTCCCCCTCTGATGTATGTTGTTCCTATAGTTTTTGTTGTCTAGACTGCTTTTTTTTTTGTTCTTCGGTGAGGCATATAAAATATTTTTAGGCCAATTGCCATTGCCGTGAGTTTTTGTGTGTATATAAAGTTAGATAAGATATGCACATGATTTCATTGTAAACGTTGTTGCTGGCTATTTGTTGTTGGTGTCACGGCTGCGAGCGGAAGTGACAGCGGTGACAACATTAACTTGATTTTATTACCATTTTAACCAATTTTCTTTTACGTGTTGAGCCAAACTAAACCACAATTCGTGCACTTTGAGTTTGATGGCCTGTTAACCAATATTTCTTCGATCCGACACAAGCCACGTACTGTAGTTGGAGAAGTGGAAGCAAGTCAAATAAAATGGAATAAAAAGGGGTTAGTGATCGGAAATGTAGGATGTTTGGTTGGGTTTTATTATAAATAATTTATGTAAAAAAAGAATGATTACTCTAGAGGTCTTTACATTTTTTTGTTGTTTAATTTTAAGCTTTGTACAAATTTTCCCATTGCAATTATAATTTGTAGCTCCACTATGTGACAACAAAACTAACAATAAAAACAAACCAATGCCATAATGTGGAACGTACCTGAACGTGCTTAATGTCCGGCCCCATTTATAATTGGTATCATTCAGTCGGTCAGTGCTGATAAGCAGCGCCATGCCAGTTATGTAATTTGACCCAATTAAGATTATCGATTCCATATAACAATGAAATTTTCAGGGTAACCCCTCTCCTCACACACACACTGACTAAAAACTAGCTGCCTTCCGAAAAAAACTTTCCATTGATTGACAAGTTAATCTCCAGTCAGTCGCCCGAAAATCAGTCAAATTTGTCAGTTAGATAAACCAACAAATGGCAAATAACAGACAATGTATCTGTCAGTCCGTGGGGTGTGTGTAGCTTTTTTTTGTTGTATTTTTTGGTGTGTGCGTGTGTTTTGCATGCGACGGTACGTTGACAATTGACAAAAACAATTAATGGCAATCTCTCGCTTTGAGCTGGCGGGCGTGTATGTGGTGGGAATGAGGGGGAAAACCCGAAGTGATTGCATAACGGGCCTTTGGCCTCATCGGGGGGGTAAAAAACGCAACAAAAAAACAACTCATCAGCCTATTGATGATATCAACTCAGCTGTGTGGTTTGCTACCTTTTGCGTGTTCATAACCCGTGATGCTTGTTGGTACCTCAGTAATTTGAATCAGTTCCTCAAGTCTCTGAATAAGCTGGGAAACTAGTATTATTTATGAAGCAGGAGGAAGGAACTTTGTGCAAATTCTTGTATAGCTATGATTTTTACTGAATACCGGAGTTTCATTGTCGACCCTTTTTTGTTCCGTGTTTTTTTTTTTTTTTTTGATATTTGTAGATAAGGATATGATAATCAGATTTATGAAGTCACTAAATTATAGTAATTCTCCGACTCCATTGCTTGGAGCCTATCAAAAATAATTATAGTTTTCGTAGTTACTTTGATTTACTTATATTTTTGAATTTATTTATCAGGACCATTGAAAAATATACTATAAGGTGAGGAAAATAAATCACCTTATAGGGGTAGCAACGTACTACCAACAAAAAAGTTAACAGTTTTCACTAATTTGTTTCCAAAATAATTGAATCAAATAAAAACACCTCTTAACGGGGTGAGATTAAAGTGACAATGACACCTTCAACTTGAAAAGTTTCTGATATCAAATTTTGTGACGATAAGTGTTATTTCGGGAGAGGAAAAAAATTTAAATGAAGTTGGGCAAGGCATGGTGTGCTAAATTCGTGGCCACCACTGTATATAGAAGGCTGTTAGGCTGTCGTAGCAAGCGTCAAAGCTATGTAAAAACAAATGTTAAAAATGTTCGGGTGCCGCTGCAGCAGAGATATGACCGAATAGCCTATGCACAATTGCTTGGATCTCGCAGCAACAGAGAAGCAGATCGTTCTGGTCTGTGAGTGTCTGGGTGCCGACCCCTGGTTTACAGTGAGTCAGAAAAGAGTCAGATTGGACTCCGAAATAGTCCACCTAAATAGGGACCGTTTTCATAGACAAAAACGCAATTTTTTGACTCTTTTTTTTTTTGGGCTCAAATTGACTGAAAATGCTCATAGAAAAGCCTCCAAAAACGATCAGAAAACACTCATATTGATTGCTGGGAAGAAACACGCCATCTCTCCCCATTCTCACAATCTATATTTAAAGTTAAAATGTTTTAATACTATTATTTACTTGAACTTTCAATCACAGGGCTTATAGATACTATAAAATTCAGCTCTGACAATGATTTTTGTATATCGCAAACTCAATCCCTTGCTCCCCACTCCTAACTAATTCCCAATAAAAACCGAAGCCCAGGGAAATGCTCGACAAAAAAACTAATTGTTCTTGCGAGTTGGTAATTTAGAATCACGAACTTAATGTGTGTTGGCACTGTGGGCTAAATGGGGCGGAGACAGTGGGACAAATTGTTGAAATGGGAATGCCTAATGTATTTGCGTGCTGTGCTAATTGCGGCAAAGCTGATGTTTTCATTTCTCATCCGTGAGGTGTCTCATGTCGTTCTGCCCTCCGTCATCTCATCCCCCTCCTCTTCCTCCCTTTTAATTCCCTTTCCTTGGTATCTAACATGTGTGTGCTTTTTATTCATTCGCTGTCATATATTTTCTTTACGTGCGCGGTTTTGTTTGCCTTTTAGCTATCTAGAACATTTAAGCCTAATTTGCTTCATTAAATCGTCACATTTGTTATGTTTTCTGTATTTCTCCATCTCATTTTTGTTAAACTTTTTGTTATTTCTTTGAGAATGAAAAATTGAAGTCAAGTTGATGAGTTGTCCCGAGGGTATATTAGTTTTTAGAGCTGCGTCACTATTAATTTGGTCAAAGAGCCATAAACTGTGATTACTTATCAGATAAATATTTTAATGGGGTAATAGTAATTTATCAAGAATTTGAGATTGGAATTTGTTTTTAATTGAATTTTCTAAGGCATTTTTCTTTATTTTAAATCGTGCAGAAAATGTGATTATTAATGGGATAATTATTTAATTTTGTATTTAATATTTTTCAGAGTAATCAGCATTTAGATTTTAGATTTTTTAACGCACTTTCTGTTACAATACTACTATTTTTATGAGATCTAGAAGGTATCTTCTATTCCAAACCTTCTAGTCTTCATAGAATAATTTTTTTTTAAGGAAAGAACTGCCGGAAACTTGATTAATTGCTGTTTGTACTCTGTTCCTATTGTCTTAATAAATTAATGAACAGCTGAGCACTAGCTTAATAGACTAAAAAAAAAGCAAGGCAACTAACTTAATTCTAAAGTAATTAAGATGATTTCCCCAGCTGCTTTCTCATTTTCATGTTTTTTCATTCGCTCTGTTTTGCCGCCTCCCATGTTCATTCATAAAAATGAAGCTATATAGATGTATATCCGTGAATATCTATAGTTTATTTGGTCAATCGCTTGATTGCCTTTAGTTGCGCATTTTAATTATTTTCGGGGAGGAAAATCAACGCGCCATGAAACCCACAAAAAGAGGAAAAAAAAAACAAAAAGACAAATAATTGTTGAAATTAAAAGTGACCGGCCGACGACGATGCTCATTACTATTATTATTATTATTATTATGTGGCTTTTGAAGGAAACGTGAGGAAAGTAAAAGCGATGACTTGGGGGAGGTCTCTGTATTTTTCTCCATTTAACTTGAAAGATTTTAAAATGCGTTGCGCATACGCAATAACAGTTTTTCTCTCTCATTAAGTGTTTTAGTTTTTTTTTTCTTCTTTCTTTCTTTCTTTCTTCTTCTGTTTTTATCCATTTTTCGTGTTGTTGGTTCCGGTGGTCAAACAATAAACGTGTGTTTTGTTTTTTCTCCTTTACCTCGATTTTTTCGTTGGCTCAAGCTGAACTCATTAATGTAGTTAATGGATATTAAACATAAATAAAACAAAGAGGCTCCTCAATCTCAGAGTCAGTGTCTCCAAAAAGGGAAAATTTGAGTTATGTAAACGCTTTTTGTTTAAACGATTGAATGAAGATGGGAAGAGAGGAGTGATACTTTCATTACCAAAATTAAAATAATTATTATCATAAGGGTAGAGCGATTCGTTATAAGTAGTTCGATTGCTAAAAAAAATTGAATTTCTATGTTAAAATATGGTTTTAGCTTTTATTAGCTTTTCAAAGTTAAAACTATTTTTAAAAATATTCTTAAAATGTAACAAACCCATATAACAATTTCCCCTAATTTCATGTGAACATCGTCCAGTCAGTGTGTGACTTTGGAATTAAAGTTTTAAATGCTTTTTCTGTATAAATCCGCCAAATCATTTCCGCCACAGCGGCAAGCGATCAAAGTAATAGTATAAATAAGTATTTACTCGGCCAGCAAAAAATCTAAATTAAATAAAATAAAATAGCAATTAAGTTTGATTAAGCAGAGGAGAGGAAGTGACGCATTGCGTTCCCCACGGACTGGGGCTCGGACTATCTCTCTATTCATTCATAAAACCCAAAGCAAAAAAGCGGCAGCGAAAAGCAAATTAAAAGAGCAAGTCAGGATGCACTTAATCACGGAGAAGAGCGAGCAATTTTCGCTTTCGATTCAGCTGCCCTGGCGACACGTTTCGCCGGAATCGGATATCAGGCCAAAGGAATTTGCAGCCGTTGATTATCAACACAAAAATCCAAAACCCAAACCAAACCCCCATTCAACAGAAACAGCAGCAGCAGCAGTATGAGCTCATTTCATTTCGGTTATTTTTTATTTTTGCCTTTTCGAGTTGAGGGGCCCTCTTTAAGTTCACGCAGTGGCGATAATAAATATGACATGATGTCATAATTTGTGCAAAACCCTGAATATATATTTTTAGCTTAAACCTCTAGAGGGAGCCAAGCCAACGAGTGATTGAAGATAAAGGGGATATCCTCAAAGAATTAGTGATCAGGGAACATTCTTAGAGAAATGCGGTGGAGGGGAATTAAATTCTATAATGATTGATCTTAGAATTTAGGGGAAATTGATCCCCTTTATCCTTTAGTTTATTTCTTTGTATATTTAAGAATTAATTATTTTTTCGTATAAGCACGAGAGAGGTCTTTTCAATACTTGGATCTATATATTTATTTTTTTTTAATAAAAGAATGAAGGTTACGTTTAAGCAAATATATTTTTGATATTATTTCAATTTCCTTAGAAATCCAACGTCAACAGATACTCGGAAAAAGACCAAGTCAAAACAAAAACCGAAACCAAAACTAAAACTATTTGCGAATACATTGACGTCATGGCTTGTCCCCTGAACCGTTGCCCCTTGCTCTCTGCTCTCTCCCCATCCTCCCCTTGAAACAAGTTCAAATGTCAATTGTGTCAAATTTAATTGGATATTCATACATATTTGGTAGAAGCAGCAGCCGCCTTTCTAGCTCTGAAAATAGAATTTTTTTGCCATTTGTTGATGTAAATATCAAGTGCAAACACCAAATGGGGAAGCAAACACACAAACAAACAAACAAACACTTTGTTGAACGCCAGATTTTTTGGACTTGGACTTTTAGTGCTAAAATTAAGAAATATAAACATATTTGCCACATTTACGGTTTGTAAAGTCTTGTTGACTTTGTGGAGCTCTCTGTTTCCATGAATTTTACTTGAAACTGAATAAGCAAAGTTCAGGTTGGTTTTAATTTACAAAATTTAAAGCAGACTTAAACGATAATTTCCGTTTTAATTATCAGGAAGTTTTGTCGTCGCTCAGCTAAGAAATATTATATCAATTGGGAAACCAAAAACCAAAACCTTATTTATTTTGTGTGCTGCACTTTTGTTGTTACAGTGCCAGGTGAAATCATAAGTACTAATAAAAATCTATACCAGATATAACCACATGAGCTAGATGCGATATATATATATGCGATATATCTATATATCTATGTGGGGAATATTATAGAGCGAGTGCCAAAACGAAAGGGGTTCATTATTCATTCATATCGTGAGCCTTCCATTTGCAACTTAAAACAACGCGTGTCGCTAAAAGATTACGTCAATAAGTTGGTCAAATAATCAATATAGTATCAAAATATATATATTAAAAGTTATTGGCCTTGAAGAGAAGGTACATAGCTAAGGTGACGCATTTTACAACACTTGACAGTTGGGCAAATAAACTCGGTTCGTCATCTATCCTTGACTGATTAATCATAGCAAATTTGTATCTAGCAGTCTGTCTTGCTCCCATTTATTTTCCCTTCTGCTATTAATCATAGATTTACCTGAGCAATATCTTTTAATTTAAATACTTCGGTTCTTCTTTGTCGAAGGTGAAGTCAACAAAATTATGCTTTTAAATCGATAAATATATTTTTAATATTATCTATTATTTATTTATTATTTATTATAGATTGCAGCACAACAATAACAACGAGCAGTAAATAATTACGAAGAAAACCACCCGGAAGTAAGCATTTCGTTGCCACCGAAATAAGAAAAGACAAGAAGCAGCAAAATGTCTCCAAAAGCGGTAAGTTTTAAACTTGACTAAAAAATGTAAACAAATATTAAGCAAAGATAACGAAAAACAAATTAGGAAAATAAAAGGGAAAATGTCTAAATATATTGGCAAAAATAGGAAGAAATATGTGGAAATATTTATATTAATTAAAAATACCCCAAAATATTCCACTAAAACATAGCTAACCATAAATTGCGGAGAAATTGCTCAAATCTATCAACTCTGATAAGAAACGTTGGTAAATTACTGAAGATTAGTTATTAACTCGTAGCTGTTGTCAGTTGTCAGAAAATTGTGTCCTTATCAGAAGAACACTTGAACGAACCATCAATTGTCGTCAATTGCAGGAAGAGAGTTTCCTTTTGACAACCAGACCAGACGTCATAGTTGCTGTATTGTTGACGTTGGTTCTGTTAATTTTGTTATTTTTCCTGCTGCAATCTTGGACATTTGCCAAAAAATGTCATCATATTTTTCGGCAGGAAAAAGATTTTAACGGCGGAGGGAGTCGACGTCATTGATATGGCTTCTCAGTGCTTGAAAACTCGACAATTGTTATTATTAAATTGTGAATATCAATTCAGACATCCAGACTTGCTTTGCTTTGGTCATCACCAACGGACGTGGTGGCTTGATGGTTGATGGATGGAATGTTATAGGTTGTTCATTAGAGTCACGTGATTGAGAAGGTTTTTCATATAATTTGCATGGTTCTAGGTTGGAATTGTTGATATTATTATTTCAGTAAGAGAGGAATAAATTAAATATTACATAGCTACCTTAGTTTCCCTTTTTGTATATTTTGCTGAGTGCAGCAGCACCTTTAAGTCAATGCAAATCGTGCTTTCCCAATAACTTTCCTTTTTTCTTTCACCCAGCCATATAGTTTTTCCTCAATATGACCATACCTATGTATAGTATATTGGTGTGTCAGCTTAGCCTCGCTATCGGTGGCGAGAGGTTAATTGCTGTTGGAGGTTCGGTCGGAGCTTCAATAAAATAGAACTGACAGGCAACGCGTCGTATGATTGACGCTGATTTGTTTGCTTCCCACCTTGGGCTGGGTCTATCGCTCTCCAAGCTCTCTCTGTATATATTACAGCAGCAGCAGTAGTCATGTCATGTTTTTGTAAAAATTGCAGGAAAAAAAAAGATTTAATATATAATTTCTTTCACTTCTTAATTAAAGTGATATTTATTTATTTATTATACGTTGTAGGCAAAAGTTTTCAGCTTAGGCTACAAGAGGACTTGGCCATAGCTTCTGTGGCTTTCGGCCGGCGTTTAAGTGATAATTTTCACATGTAAATGCAAATATATAACTTGTAATATTTGCGAAAAGCAATTATTCAATATTTTCCCAGCAATTGACAATATGAAACCGTTATTAAAAATATTTTTTAAATATATGAAACTTAGAGCATTTAAATTGTTATTTATATATAACATTGGAATCTTATTTATTGGAATTCATTGGAATCTTATTTATTTGTATTTATATGTGTTTTCACCCAAAAGTTTAATATTGTTTACTAGGCACTGAAAATTAAATTTAACCAGAGATTAAGGAAATTATTTAAAAAGTTTTTTAACATGTGCATTTCTTAAATAATTTTTACATGGAATTCTAAATCTCCCTAATTCCTTTGCTATTCTCAACGATTTGGATGAATATTAACTTATTTCGCTTAACCTGAGACTAGCGATTTTTTTAAATTATTTGAAAGCCGATTTAACATATGAATCTTTTTAAATGTTTTAAGTTTTACCAGAAACCTAAACGAGGACTACTATATTATAAATCTTCCTACTTTGTTAGATTAAAAGTAATTTAATTTGTTTAACCAGAGAATAAGCCAACAATTAGTGCATTTATTATTCCACTAACTTTGACCTAGACTGGGTTGTATGTGTAGACCTAGTTTTGACCTCTATGGTCAGTCTGTCAAAGTGTCAGACTTGTTGTTGCTGCTGTCTAATTTTAGATGCATAATTAACATGCAATTTATATTAACTTGACAACGAATGACTCGGACAAATTGCCCCCATAGTCGCCCTTTTTGAAAGACTGAAATTAAGTTCACTTTTTGCCGCGTTTCCTTTTTGACTTTGCGCTTCTGTCTTTCTCTCTTTCTGTCATTTTGCCCCAAGCTTTCCCACTGTGTTTTTGTGTGTTTCCACCGATTTTCCATACCTTTCTTTCTGCTTCTTTCCTCCTCCTCAGTATTTTTTTTTTGCCTTAAAAACGTGCCGTGACTTTTCCATTTTCCTCAGTTGCCGCTGGACAACAGAATCGCATTGAACGCGCGCGTCGGTGGTCGCTGACTATTCCCGTGCTTTTCCAAATTTTCTAAGTTTCCGAGTGGATCTTGTAGACTTTTCCCAGCCGGAGATTTGAATATAAAGGCGTAATAATTCAAAAATTACTGCGGAACCCTTTTTCGGTGCCCAAAATGGTTGTCGTCTCCGCCGACAGCCGCGTCCGTTTGCCGCGTTACGGCGGAGTTAGTGTCAAACGGAAAACGGTACGCAAACATTTTCCTGAAAAAGCATGCGTTTTTCTTTTTTTTTCTACTGGTTTTCTTCTGTTTTTGTGTGGCTTCCGTTGCAAAATAAGACAAATACGAACATTTTTGGTGATCAAAAATGCACTTAAACTGGTTTTACTTCAACTTCCGTTGGGCTTTTATGAATTTTTTTGTTGTGTTGTTTTTTTCGAAAGGGAAAAGACAACAGAAGTAAGAAAACTAGAGAAGCAGAGACAGAGACGATGGTTGCATTAACCCAAAAACGTTAATTGGATTGCGAGAAAAACGTTTTTAATTTCCTAGCATTGTGTCACGTTTGATTTGCATTCAAGAGGAAAAGCAGCAACAGCAAAAAGTCAGAAAACCAAACAATGCACCGAAAACTGTGAACTACAAACGATTAAAAAACGAGAAAGAAAGCTAACTTCGGTAAACCGAAGTTGGTATACCCTTGCAGTCTGTAATTGGATCATTGAAAATCGAACCATTTTAGTAATGTTGAAAAAACATCGAATTTTGTAAATTTTACATTTTACATGTAGAATTTTACATTTTCATATAAATGGACCGATCGATTCTATGGCAGCTATATGATATAGTGGACCGATCTTAATGAAATTAAAACCGTAATTCTAGAACCTTAAAAAACTGCTATGTCTTAAAATTTATAGAAATTCGTTGAAAAACAGAGAAGTAAATTTTTTTTTATACCCTTGCAGAGGGTATTATAATTTTGACCAGATGTTTGCAACGCAGTGAAGGAGGCATCTCCGACCCCATAAAGTATATATATTCTTGATCAGCATCACCAGCCGAGTCGATCTAGCCATGTCCGTCTGTCTGTCCGTCTGTCCGTCTGTCCGTCTGTCCGTCTGTCGGTTTCTACGCAAACTAGTCTCTCAGTTTTTGAGCTATCGAGGTGAAATTTTCTGCATAGTCTTATTTCTTTAGCACGCAGTATATATGTCGGAACGACCGAAATCGGACCACTATATCCTATAGCTGCCATAGGAATGATGGCGAAATTAATATAA